>JAQIWP010000391.1:0-27212 GCA_034695525.1 Euzetes globulus
GGGAGAGAGAGAGAGAGAGAGAGGAGAGAGAGAGAAAGAGAGAGAGAGAGAGAGAGAGAGAGAGACCATTTTTGAACAAATTACGATTTAGTTTTGTTTCTTTTTGTCAAATACCAGATGTTTTAATTCATTGATATTTTTGATCGGAGATCTTATTTGATATAATGTTTGGGAAAAATTTAAATAATTAGCTCTGAATTGACCTAATTTAATATGGACTGGTATAAGACAACTCCAATTATAATTAATTAAATAATATATAGAATAGCAATTTCATCATTGAATGCCTGTTAACATATGTAAACTTGGTCATACAAAGTGGCCAATTAGCTAATAAATCATTTCATTGATAAATGTTCTTCTAATTTGATTGTCAGTTCTTCTCTCCACAAATATGTTTAGACATAAATAAAAGAAAATCAAAGATCCTAGATCCTAGATCTGAGATCTCAATTTTGAAATACCCTTAAATCAATTTAATTTTGCAGGAATTTTAAGAATCTAACCCGTCAGACACATCCAGGGTGATTTACTTTTTCTAATATTCATATATCAACGAACTTTTTTAATTTTAAATGAGTTAAAAATTCAAATTTCATTAGAATTCTGTAGTTTATTGACCATTAAAATGAATAATTATGCTGGAGCTTAAAAACAATTTAACAAAAACCATTAAGAAGTGGACAGATATATATATGATTTGAATATAACTCATAATTCATAGAAAATAATTTGAATCTAAAAACTCACGACATTTCAAATGTGTGGGCGTTTATGGGTTAGAATTAAATGAAAGCAAATAAATTAAATGCCGATAAGCAGTCATTATGAGACTGGATATCAAGTTTTCAGACTTGTCTTAACACAAACGGCTTTTTTATTCAATTTATTCTCTCCAACCAAATGCTCTATTAGTTGACATTCGGCTAAAATATTTATGTAATTCATAAACAAATGGTTTTGGGCTATATTTTGATTAAATCCTGATAAATCAGGATAATAATATGAAGATTTAACTTTTTATGACAACCAAGATAGATCATAGCTTGATGAATTTTTTACTGATATGATCCAGCAAGAAATTGTTTACATCCAACAATAAATTGTTTACATCCAGCAAGAAATTGGTAATCAATTAATTTGATGTTTTCTAATGAAAAAAGTATTAATAATAATTGGAATTTAAGTAAATTATAAAATCAATATTTTACTTGCTTATCAACAGCCTGGTCATCTTTGTATTGAGTAGGGAGAACTCATCGAGAAATATCGTAAAACATTCAAATTGTCTTATCTTTATTGGTTTTTTGAAATCAGAACTTTGATGCACTTAAAAATTATAATTACATTAAAATAAATGAGATTTCAGACTAATTTGAAGCTATGAACTAAAGAAATATACATGAATAATTAATAAATTTGAATATTTTTCGACAAATTAAGTATCTAGACCAATTTGAGTGGACGAAGATATGAAACTATTAGTTGTTTGAAAACATTAAAAATTATATATCACTTGATTTGCCACTTAATTGATATAATTTTATTCAAAGGAAACTCTTAAGATTTTCAGACAATTTTTTATGATTTTGTTTGGGAAAAATTTTATTTTTATATCACTAATGGATCCGATCGTAAACTAAAAGTCAAAATGAAGTCGAGTTTGAAAAATCACATAAATATTAAATTAAGATAAATATGTGAAGAAAATTGCGGTTCAATTATCCGATGCCTCTGATCCGTATCTCAAAGACGGTATCGTCTCTTCCCCTTTCGTAGGACAAGGAATTGAGACTCAATTTCTCATATAATTAAAGTTAATGTGATTTAAATTTGTGAAAAAACATCCTTGTTTTAAATTAAACTCAATTCAAGCAATAAAAAAGGAATTATTTCAATAATCTTAATCAAAGTCCATTTATAAAGGAATTGTTGATTGATATCTGGATTAGCCAAGGGGTTGCTTATGTCCAAAACCATTAATTTCTGGCAATAATATTGAACTATCAAGATATTTTAATCTCTAATCCCGGAAAACATTCAACTCTATCAAAGTTAATTGGTAGCTTGGTCATCCCTGATATCAAAGTTAACAAAACGACATATTTTCCAAATCAACTGAGAAAATCTTTGGACAATTTTTTTTATAAATTCTTGTTATCTCTACCCATATCTGCGTCTAAGTAGTGATCATTTCATTTAATTTATCGTTAAATAAATTCAATGGAATCGAGCATTAAATGCATTAATTTCTTCAATAGTTTCGAAGAAATCCTTATTAAGAAGTTTTTTTGACGCAAATTATTTCTCCAGATTAAGGCGAAAGTTCATATGATATGTTCTGGTTCTTCTTTTAACATATTGCCTTAATGCTATAATTATAGCCTTAAATAATATTAAACAGATTTAGGTTCGCATTAATTTACAAAATTGAAGGACAGTCTGAATGTGAAGTAATCAGAGTATTAATAGCTGTCCATTGAGTCAGTTCTCAATCACTTGATATTCGAGTAAATATTCCATTGGTTTTTTTTTCTCAACACAAATATTAGGATAAGTATGACTTAGCTCAGGCTTTTATCGGCATAAAATCACCTGATTTTAACTGATTAGTAACCGATTCGTTAATCGAGTATCAAGTACAAAACTTAGGTAATATTGTAAATCATGATAAAAGGATCATGGCAAAAAATTTATACAACTTTTTATCTAAACTCGACTCTAGAATCAAACTAAACGACCGATTATTGGAAGCATTGATGAGTTCAAAGCCAAGACATTCAGAAAACTGATTAATGAAATGATTACGTAATTGTCTTGAAAATTATCTAATTTCCAATATATAAATTTCAATTATCTAAACTTGCAGAATAGTAATTATTTTTTTTAACCCACACTTTAGCTGATAATTGAATTAAATATCCAATTATTTCAACCATTTTATTGCAGCACTCATTTGATAAAAGGACAGAATAGTCACTGATTTTTTTGCTTATTTTTGAACACAAATCACAAGAAGTGATTAACAAAAAAAGTAAATTTAAAAACAAAGATTAGAATTCAAAGATAACTTTATTGCTCTTTAGGTTCGGAATAATTTTCTTATAATTCTTATCTAATTCTTCACTCGATTTAGAAGTCAAATAATTATCGGTTGAAAAGCGAAATAATGTGAATAAATATCTACAGCAGAGATAGTTTGCAGGAATCAACAACAAAAAAGTTTTTCGGGGAAATTTTCATCCCAAAAGAGGTTTCAAATGAGTGAGTATCATATTTTGGGATTTTTTTCAAAAACCAAGATATTTGAAAAAACAGGCGAACCATAAGACATATCTAATTTCTCATTTGAATGAATTGGAAGAAATTAACGAAAAAAATCGAGTCATGAAAACAATTTGTTAATCGTTTTTGTTTTGAGTACTTTTAACCAAAGCCTTAAATACGAAACAAAAAATAGAAACAAAAGTTTCTGGTTTTAATTTGAGTTTGGCAAATACTCGAAGCCATTTATTAATTATTCAAATGAAGCGAATAATGAGATAAATTATCCAAATTATTTTCAGTCAAATTGTTTTAAAGGATTTATTGAATTTAGAGAATTGAAATGATTTAACATTTGAAAAAAACCAGTCGTGAAATACAATACAAAACAACTCTTTCTTTTCGTGTTCTTCTAATCAATGAACTTCCAGAGAGAAAGACAACAAAAAGACTTTAATAATAATAATCATAATTAAAATAAAATGCTATGAATTTATTGAATTAATGAATATATATTTAGTTTAATAAATATGTTTATTAAGGATTAATGATGAACAAGGTAGAACCACTGAACTCTTGCAAGGTGTTTCCAATCTAAAAATCGGCTTTTATTTTTAGATCCAATAGAACATTCACTTGTTCATTTTCGGTTGATCTTCTCAACTTGTAGGCTCAGATTTTTTATAATTATACCTTGAATATCACAATTATAAGAGTGCGTTTAGCACCGGGTTGGAATAAAACAAAGATAAAACAAAATAGAAATTTATGAGTGAATAGTTATGCTCGATAATAATTATCAATATTTCAACCAATTCTTCTAAACAGATATTCATGACATGAAGTGTTTATAATAAATGTGATTCATTTGAATAAACCCCTTATTATTTGATGTGTAACTAAATGCCAATTATTTCAAATTCAAAACTGCATAACAAATACAATCGCTTAAAATGGAAATACAGGAGAAGCAAAAAAACAGAGAATACATTTCGTGCATAAATACATGACTCAATGATAACACAAAATTGTGATCATTATTATTATTACTGTTATTTCATTAGAAGGTCCGCCGTTGCTATTTGTGTGCGCGGACGTGTCAGCCCTACGCACCAGACGCTTTGTTTAACCGTCAGATCATTCACATTAATTTTTAAACGCAAAACTTAAAAGTAGATATGTGCAAGATCTATTTAAATTAGATTGTCCTCAACACTTTGACGTATGGAATTAAGAAGCTCCAAGTTATATTTGTATCTAGCTTTATTCATTTTAAACCTCATTCATTTATTCTATGTTTTTAAAGAATTGGAAAAATTCAACAAGAACTTTAAACAGTGCTGCCTTAAACAGATGGCAAATGACATGTGTTTAATCTTGCATATCTTAGATAAAGACAATTATCACAACTCATTAATTTTGAAGAATATGGCCATGGAAAAACCTTTAGCATGATCATAATTGGCTGGTGCATAATTGAGATCAATAAATTATTTCCTGATCCTGTCGGCTCAACACAAGTGTTGCACAGAATGAGAAATGAAATGAATTAGTTTATTTTTGCTGAAAATAAGACTATAAGCCAGAAACTGATAATAACTTTATATTAAGAGAATGGAAACCTCAGTCTAAACATAATTATTATGGAAAATAATAATAAACAACATCTGAAACAAAGTTATTAAACCGAACTTCGAGAGTAAGTGAGAGATAACATCAAATAATAAACGTAATAACACTTAAGAAATAAATACTAAGAACGCATTTCTTAAGAATCAAAATTATCGTCTATTAAGAAGCCTAATACCTGTGCTCCGAAGCCAATCATTGGTTAGGCCTAAGGCCCAGAACATCACTATATTTATAAATTTTGCAGCAGAAAAATCATTTACATATTTATGCGTTTAAACTCAGCATTCAGTTCGTATTTAAGACTAATATAAGAGCGGGTATTGAGAGAGAAAAAAACAAATTACCCGTCATTTGTATTTAGTGATTCAGAAATATCTATAATATTTTTTCCTAGTTTTAAATTTTTATTGAGCAATAAAAGCGAAGCAAATCTCAAATTAAGACATCGTTTAATAGCCATCTGAGGATTGAAATTATCCAATCAGTTGTCGGTCTCTTCCCTTTCCCTTCAGTAGACGAACTCAAATAACAATTTTTCTTATTTTTTGTGACTTTTATTTCAGTCTTACAGCAAATTCATTCCAACTTTTATTGTAATAATACTTAAAGTTATGGCCAAAAAATTCAGCATTAAAATTATGATGACTTTACACACAATCCATACCAATAGTCTCTCCCAATAGGATATACTTCGCCGATAATTATAGTAATAATTTTGCTCTTTTTGGCCCAATAATAGTGTTGTTCAGACTCTCCAAAACAAGTCATTTTCACTGATTTAGTTATTATTATGTAATTTAATAATTTAGAGGCAAATAAATTGGTATTAAGTATTAGTTTTAAAATTCATTAATCGCTCTCCCTCCCTTCCTTTCTCTCCCTCTCCCTCTCTACGCGAAATTCCTTGTATTCTGGAGACCAATCATTAGAGGGAAAGTATGGTAAAGTGTTTTTTTTGCCAAAAAAAGAAGAAAAATTAATACCACAGAAGAAAAAGAAGAAGAGATAAATAAAGAAGAAATTTAATCTTGAAAAGAATTCTGCACTAAAACTGTAGTTAAGTGTTTTGGAACAGACACTCAATTTTCAACAACACTTTTAGTGTTGAGTTGAAAAAAAGAAATATCAAATTTTATTAATCAGAATCCAGGATCTAATTCCTGAGTTATTTTTTCTCTTAGTTTTTGTGATCAGAGACTATAATTTAATGGTCAGGAAAAAAATTATAACGCATTCAAGCCATTGAAATACATATCAATTTGTTTTAATGTTTGCATCACTTTTTGACCATTAAATTAATACTTTGCCAACAATTTTAGCTCTAATTTCTTTGACATTTGGGCCGAAAAAACCGCTCAATTTTCTGAATAATAGTAATAATTATAGAATTTATCACTTTTTTCCAAAATATAATCAGAGGTTTTGTTAAGTATTGAATGTCTCAATTTAGGACAGGGATGGCCAGGCCAATAATAACAGAGCAAGTTTCTTTCTAAATTACCAAAATTATGATACATTAGTAAAATATGCCCTTATTAAGGCTAGAAAGATCCTTTGAACATCCATGCTTACTTACAAAATACGTTAATAACATGAGGGAGAGGGAGGGAGAGAGGGAGGGAGAGAGGGAGAGAGAGATATATAGGGAGGGAGAGGAAGAGAGGGAGAGAGGCGTCTGGCTCTCACCTCACTGTTGATAATATATAACTAATAAATTTTAAATTTTATATTGAAGTTCACTAAAAACACATAAGAGTTATATAAGAGTCAGATAAGAGTTGGTGATAAAAGTCAATAAAATGAGAAAGTAATAAAATAACTCTTATATGTATGGCATTTAAAAAGTTAATCTCATTCTGAGTACTCGAATTGCCTCAAACCAACAATAAAATAATAAACGCCTTCATCTCACGCATCAATTTTTGCTTAATTTGTCGATAAAAAAAGAACCTGATGGCACTAGAAGGGGTTGCTCATTGAATCAGCGCCAGGCATCTCCAAACTTCTCATTAATTTTCATATTTCTTTCTAAAACTCATGTTTCGATTATTTTAATTAAGAGACAAAATAATTAAATTTTGATAACTTATTATAAGTTCTGATAAATTAATAAATTGCTTTCTATCAAGCTCAAGGAGATTCAAGGTAGGGTTGGGTCTGTGCTGGCACTATCTCTTCTCTCTTATTAAGGCTAAAATATTTACCTTTGAGTGTTTTTTTAGTCGGTTTCAGATATCAGTAAGGAGTGTTAAAAAAATGCCTTGGAATTTTTGGAAATTCTTTCCTTAGGTAAAAAAGTGTTAAAAAGACCCCCTCCCACGAAGCGCGGCCACCCTTTTCTCATAATGGCCACCAATTATCTGCTATTTATTTCATAGAGGAATTTATTTTTGAAACAAGAATAATAGTTTATTGAATTGAAACTTAGTAGATGTAGAACTAACTAAATTATTCCCAGAAACATTAAATAATTATCAATATTCAGATCTAATCAGAAGCTTAATTTATACTTGAAATAAACGGTAAAAGCTCTTATTCAAGATGAAAATGGCAACTAATGGGTTTAGCATATTATTCCTCTTAATTGCCAAGAATATCCATGACGAACTTTCAAATTAAGGTATGTTATAGCAGGAGTATGAAAAGTTGAAGAAAAGCCAAGTTTTATGGTTTCATTTGGATTAATAGCTTTTGAAAACCCTGCTGTTCCTCCTGCTATAACACAGCCAATTTTGTGGAATGAGGAGCTGATCTCTGGTCAATTCTTTCTTGACATCACTTTGAAAGGATCAGAAAGTTTGTAACTAGTAAATTTATTTAAAGACATTCTGTGAGTACTTTTACATCTGATACGATTTAAATAAGCTTATTCATTATTTTAAAACGAGTTGGTTCATTGAACGGCTAGCAAAGATCGACTTGCCTTGGCAAAAGTCGTCCTGATATTATTTTTTATCCTGTGCTCTGGCATTGACATCTCTTTAGGATACAAATCATAGAGAATCCCACTTTTGATGGCTTTATCGTTGAATATTTAAATCATAAGCCATTTACAGATAAGTCGCTCGTATTTTGTGCCAAATTTTTCACTGAATGAGGTTTTCTCTCAATTATTATTAGACTTTTTTTCCTTCTCCGAACAAATTTCAAGTACTTATCAATTAATTTGAAATTAAGTGAACAGAAAAAAAACGTGACTTAAGTCGAGTGAAAATTTTTAAATAAAACTGCAATCGTTTTCTCTGCTGTCATACAAATTAAGTCAATTAAGATGAATGAATCGATTTTTTATTTTATTTTTGTTTAAATCATTGAACAAAAATTTTCAAAATATGATTAAAAATTTTAGCGAACACTCCTCTCATTTGATAATTATCTAATTTAAGGCAAATGGTATGCAAGAGTATTCAGCGTCTTAATATTCACCAAAATCGGTATTCTTTTGCCAAGGGTATGTCGCATCTTCCTGTTGCTATTCTAAGAAATCAGTGGTTTAATCTAGCTATTTTAGGAAACTAGTGGGCAGAAGTCTTATCGAAGATAATCTGATCTAAACATGGGTTATCTCACTAAATAAATTGATAAGCATAAACTAAAAACACTTAATCTAGACCAGGAAATTCTACCATAACGAATCAAGGGACATTTTTAACATTTGGATACCTTGCTCATACTTTTATTAAAATAAATAAAAGGCTAACAAATAATTATTCTTATCTTAAATGCCTCAATAATTATATGTTCGAGGAAATTATTATGGATATCGTTATTGATTAGTGTTTTTTACGTAAACAATAAAATTGATATTTCGTTAAAATTTCGCAAAACTTTTTCAAGGATTTGAAGAAAACAACGGAAAATCATCTTTTAATTGAGTAAAACACTTTGAA
This sequence comes from Euzetes globulus, assembly GCA_034695525.1. Classification (NCBI taxonomy): domain Eukaryota; kingdom Metazoa; phylum Arthropoda; class Arachnida; order Sarcoptiformes; family Euzetidae; genus Euzetes; species Euzetes globulus. The sequence continues at coordinate 8,787 of JAQIWP010000391.1, forward strand.
TTACAGAAAAATTTCAGAAATTTGTGTCGACATTGAATTTAGGCATTAAATTGAAATTACAGTTTTAAAGTTTCAATATTGTTGAAGCTAGCTAAAGAATATTTATTATTAAAGCAAATGTGAGTCAGAACATAAGTATTCTTGATATGAATCAGTCAATTTGGGCGCTCAATCGCTATCACTTAATGTTCGCCAAAGTGTAAATCAATGATTGTATTATTTGGACATGTCTAGGACACATGGCTGATTTGAGTGGTAAACTGCTGACCCTGACATCTTATCTTTTAGAGACATTTAAAACTAAACGCTTTGAAAACCTCTTTCTTTCTTAATTGCAGATAAAATGACTTCAAACTTAAACTTCAAACACTTTGATTAAACAGTTTTTAGAATCACTGATAATTATTATATAATTTATATCAAGTAATGACCAAGGTCGACTTTAAATTACTCAGTTAACCTCTGATGTCATTGAAAACAAAAAAAAATAGAGTTGATGATTACATTGATCAGTTTAATAGCCGAGAATGGTTAGGCAGCATAAATGACATGAACTTGAGGTTGTGCTCCCTCTGCCATTCATCGATTTTGTCCAAATTGCTATTAAAGATAATAACTTAATTATAAGGCAAACGTTTCACAACTAAACTGTTTGCACAGCACTTAATATAAGTTTCATTTTTCACGAGTCTGTCGTTAATGACGGCTCAAGTTATCACATTTAAAACGATTTTAAAATACTTTAAAGATGATCGTAATTAAGAAATTATGCTTGCTTAACTCGTTCGCTAATTTAAGTCGTCTCCGATCTCTTGGCAAAAGTTGGAACAAAATTAGAGGAAATATTTTACCAAAAGTAATAAAAAGTGTATTAAAAATTCATTTATTCTTCTTCTGAAGTATTTATGGGTTCAATACAAGTGAAGATAATTAGAGGACAGAATAATTTGAGCAGAAATACTATTAATCCATAATTTTTGTGTTATGAGAGGCCATAAATATGGGAAGCAAAAGGAATATTCATTAGACGTTTTAACAATAAATGTCAGAACAAAAACTGAAAGTAAACGACAAGAGAGGAAAGAGTAAACTATGGCTCACTTGTAATGAGTTGCAATCAGAGACCAAATGCCAGATAATGTAAATCACAGGCAGAATATCATTAGAAATGAATTACCAGACAATAAAAACAATGTGAGAATAGTCTGCAAAACAACCTAATGATTGTCAGCAAAATTACGACTTATTAGGATTCGCTTCAGTTTTGCCATTTTATAGTTCAACATATTTTTTAAGGTTTATTTGCCAGGGTTGTCCAACTCGCTTCAATTGACCTTGACTTTTAAAGTTACAATTAAGTTTTCAGTAATGAGACAAATATTTCGATAATTTCTTTAAATAATCGATAGATATTTATTAAGACTTTTCAAATTCAATTTATTTGAATCAGCTGAATTATGTTTAATAAATAAAGTTAGCAAGTTAGATTCCCTTGAAAAGTTTCCAATTGACACCACTGTATGGAAAATTACGCACAACTGTGCTATAAATCAGAAGTGAAATGCTGGGTCCAGGTATCCATTTATTGTACAGATTGTATACTAAAAGCCCTAAAACGACAATTCATTAAGTAAGAGCTCGTTTACACCGAACCCACTCAGGCGTAAGACGAAAGGTTAGGACAAAAAGACTTTTCAAACATATAATTCTCATTTTCTATTCATTAGTTATTCATTAGAAACCTTTCTCTCAATCGTTAGATTCAATATTCATTAGCAAAAGAGCTGTGAATCAGTTGTTTTGTCAAATGATCGGCTTTTGTTTTTTTCATAACAATATTTTTTGTTCTTATTTAGTGTCGGTTTGTGTCGCAAATGACATTTGAATGACTGGTATTTGTGGCTGAAATGCGAGTCTTATCCGATATGTTTGGGACTAATTCGCTGTCGTTTAGTGTTTCACTCGTTTTGGATAATTTATTAAATGTTTCAAAAATATTATTCTTAAATCTGTTTAAGTTAAGCTCTTGGAAAACTTTAGTTCTCATTAGAGAGTTGAGCCTAACAGCAGTCAAATTGGTTCTAAAATTTCCAGAAAGCTTTTGAAAATACACTCGGAGTCATTTAGTGTCAGCAAAATTAACATAATTACAGCTGAAAATTTGCATAATTAGCGTGAAATTGAATTACATTTAGGCAATACTAGCGCTCATTCCAAGAGTAAATTAGTGTCAAATGAATCTGAAATGGATTGCAATCTGTTCTAACAATTCGTTCCTCTCTTCTAATTAATAGAAAAACTATTCTTTTGTGAAAAACAATTCAAATAATTTTCACGAAAACTTCAATTTGGAAGAGAAATAACTGAATAGCTTTTAAAAGTAGAAAATGTCTATAATTAGGGCTAATATTCTATAATTATTAGACATTTTCGTATAAACTGACTGAAAGACTGTCTATAATTATAAATTAGTTTTCCATTTATTTTGTAAAGCATTTTCTCCAAAACAGAAGGGGAAGGGTTGTGCCAATAGGTTTATCATAAGAAGGTTCACTTACACTTGTTTTACTCGATGACTTTTCCAATAGTTTCTATTAAAAGGAGAAAATAATTATAGTTTAGGAAAAGGGAAAGTATTTTTAAAATTATAAACCTCTGGAGAAATGATTATTTCGTTTTTCCAATGAAAAAATAACCTTTTTTTCGATTTTGGTGTTTTAGTTACTGAAAAGAAACAAATGCTTTTGTGAAGAATGTGCAAACATATTGCACTGGTGTGCGCGTATGTGTGCACTCATATACATAACTGGCCCATTACGACGAAGGTCACGCCAAAAGAATCAGTCGGTCGGGTGGCTATTCAGTGGTGGTCCCCTTATAGCTTCAAGAATGTTTTAACAGTTTTTCTAACCAAACGGATCATTGATTTAACGAATTGCTTGTTCTTATGTTTGAGATGAGGGCCAAGAGGTTAACATTGCGTGTCTCGTTAGGAAAATCAGTTTTCACAAGAATAAGGTTTTGCCCAAAAAAGTTGCCAAAAGTTGTGGCAGTATTGGCAAAGAGCGAGAGCTGTGAAATGGTCTGCTCTGGCTTTCACTATACCTACCATTGAGCTCCTGCTGGCTATCGGCGCCAATCATATAATAATGTGATTGTGATATAGTTCTTAACACCACTTATGCACACCATTGAATGGACAGCACCACTACTTGAGTAGAGCGCTCAATATTACTGTCTATTCTATTGAATAGTGGTTTGTTTTGCACTCCAAGTCCAGGCAATCATTCTTTGGCTTCAATTTTCACTCTTGTCTTACATTAGTTTTGATTAACTGTTTGCAAAACAAATGATTTTATTTTTTTCTATCAATAGAAAGGCAATCAATCACTTGTCTTATGAACTGTTATGGACTCAATCCAAACGGATTGCCGGTTCGACAGCGAGAGTGTGTCCATAGAAAAAGAAATTTTAAAAATCCGATACAAAAAACGATTCGTAAACTTAATCCGACTTTTGAAACATCTTTTATCATAATATTTCTGAAACCGATTCGAAAGAAACAATTTAATCAATAATACCCACTGTTATGACCCCGTGTAATGGTCTGGCTTTACTCTTACTCACTACCTGATATTCATTCATTACCAGCCCCTCCACTTCTGCTCAGACTTTTGCAAATCGTTTTCAATCATCGATAAAAATCTACAGCGAATCCACAGGTCTTTCATAATTAAAGAGTGTTTTGTCGACTCTATTTTACAGGTACTTTTCAGTTCACAATTATTAGATTAATCTGGACGTCGAGTCCAACACTTGACGGCCTGGAAGTGTTTCGACTGTTGTTTGCCTGGAAAATAACTCTTCAAATATAATTATAATCTGTTTTTGCAAAACTCATAAGTCAATGGCAAGCGTTTATAAATTGATGGCTTAAACAACTGCCCACACAAAGCAACCAGCAAAGAGCCAGAGAGGGCACAAACCAGTAATCAAAAGTCAGTCCTGAACTGTAGGAACTGTAGGAAAGGGACTCTTTTGATCACAAATAGGCGTTAATAATACTGATTGAATTGAAGAATACATTAGTAAATGGATTTTAAAAAGATTTTTAGCAAAACATAATTATTATGGAGATATACCCCATATTCAACACGAAAACCCTTATCATTGTGATTTAAGAGGACAGCACACCACCACTTAAACCCCTATTATTAGACAATCGGAGAATTGAATTTAAATAAATATGACTCTGGTTAAATGTAAATAATACATATTTATATTCAAACTCAATATTAATATCACTTTAAATGTTAATTTATTGCTCTTTTCTCCTGATTTCAAAGTTTTTTTTCCTTTTCAGACACTAAACGATAGCTTTTGTTTCATTTAAGAAGAAAAATAAAAGTCATTAAAAAACAAATAATTTTATTTATTGTTAAACTATTCAATTCTTAGTATTGGTTTTGTTGTAGTTTTAAAACCAAGAGCAGTGTCGGTACACTGGGTCCATAAATCAATGTTCAGTTAATGTGAGTCTTGTATTCAAAGTGTATTTTTTCAATTCTTTTTTGAAATTGAATCCTTTGCTTAGTTTTTCAGTCATTTATTCTTTGAAAGATCATTCTAATTAATCTTGGTCATTAAATAGTCAGCTAACTAGAATTTCTACGAAACTTATCATTTATCGCAATAAATTAGTTCGTTTTTATGATGAAATTAAGGGAATGTATCGCTTTGTAAGCTATTATTTGATCGTAAAATGATGTTGGATCATTTTTCAAGGATAAACTCAAGCTAAATTTGACTCAAACACGTAAAATGAAAATAAATTGTTTAAGTCCACAAAAATGTTTCTGCATTTGCAGACAAACTGACAGTTAAAGTGAGAGAAAGTTATTTATTATCATTTTTTGTTCGACTAATTAGACAAAAATTTGTTTTATTGAGAGACACATAAATTGGAGTTTCGTTTTGAAGAAAAAAAATCAACAAAAATTGCAATTTAACCAGAGGTGGCCAATAGGGGGCTTTCGTCCCCCCGTAAACTGAAAATACACCCTACGCCCGTTTCCCCCGAGGCTCCGGCGAGCGAAGCGAGCCGGCTATATTTTGGGCAAATTTTAGGATTTTTTGGTAATGTCAGCCAAAAATCAGACATTTTTGCAAATGGTGGCCGGAAAATCCGCCATTTTGTTCTTTATTTGAAGGAATTAAGCCTTTAAACTTGCAGAAGAGCCTTATTATAGCCAAATAGACTAACTTTAGCTTAAAACACCCGAAATAAGCCTATTTTAGAAGAAAATGGCCGTTTCCGGCGCTATTTCGGTCCACCATTTTACCCTCCCCCATACTCCACCACCAGCACTTTTGGCAAAATATTCCCCGCATACCCCCCTTAAATTTTTTTTATTGGCCACCTCTGAATTTAACTCAATTTTGAAAATCATTTCGTATGAACTTTCAGAAGCCTTGACTACTAATGTCTTTAATTAATTAAATTTAAATTATAATTAGAGCACTCAAGTTATCAATGAATTCGTGAAATGTATGAATAAATTTCTTTTAATGTTAACTTTAATTACTTATGAAAATTCAATTAAAGAAATGATAATTTATTCAATTCAATGGTTGTGTTGTAAAAATACAATTATCAGACAATTTTCCAATAAAAATATGAAATTTATTTTAATATTCAATTGATTTCCTTATTGAAACTGATTTCAGAACATTAGAAAACAGTAAAAATTCCTTCAATAGAGTAACCAAGAACATTTAGCTTCAAAGTCGGCTATCATCATAAATAAAAAGAATACCATTCATAATTTCTAAATTTTCACTAATTTAAGATACCTCGACACACATTTGCTAGACAAATGAAAGGATAAAATATAGTTTTATTTGGGTTTGATAGTGACCCAACTTTTTTTGTCGATAACCAACCCCTTGCTGACTAATAAACTTGAATTTACGCTCAAAATATCTCAATTCACATTTCAATTCAGCACTCGATTCAGTAATATTTTGAAAAATTTTTTATGGCTTTCAAGAATCAAAAAATATTCTGTGGAGTAATTTTTGGCAATAAATTAATAAATGAATGAATTTTTAATGTCTTAGAAAGAATTTCTACAAAAATCTTAATAACTTTAGAAGTTTGGACACAACAACAAAAATCAGAGGCAAAAAATAGTGGGCTTTAATCTAAGCTAATAATAATAAATATAAAATCATTTTCCAAAGTTAACTGTCCCTTAAATTAAATTTAAAATCATTTTTGTTGACTCTAATTGTGAGGCTTTCCCTCTGATCGATTCTATTTTTGGAGTAAACACAAATGAAATAAAAGAGGTTTTATTTTCTGAGCCTCAAATTTATTATTATTTCCATTGGTCTCAAACTTTTAAATAAATAAATAAAAGGTATTTAATTATCATAAAAACTTCATAACAATTAACTATTGCTATCATTAGATAGGTATCAGTCCTCAGCTTTATATTCACTTCATTCTGAGCCAACTGTTCCTTTGGTTTCCCAAATATTGTCTGTAGCTTTTTGAGCGAAAGTTTTATGAGAAGGCGTTTTATGTCTTCTGTTAAAAAGTTTTAAAACAATGTCAACAGTAATGGCCTTTAAGTTCAGTATAATTCCTGGAAAAGTAGTTAAGACTTATATCTACTTTCATTATATCGATGAAGATCTTTACTAATGATTAGGTCTTTTTCTTAAGCTTTGAAAATGTGTTTTTTGTGTTGGACTGGAGCTTCACTCAAGAATTTGTGTGCCTCCTGTTCGGTACAAATGGTTTTACTTCTGACACACAGACTATCGATGAAAGATTTGTGTCATTTTCAGAAGTTATTGTAAAACATTATCTTTAGTCCTATTTGACTCTGGAATTTTTAAATATTTTAGCTTGATTATCTAGCAAAATTCGCACAGATCAATCAAATTCTTAAAAAAATAATCCGATCAATGACATATTTAAGACAGAAGTAATTGGCATCTTACTTATATCCTTAGCCGCAATTTACCTTGATCATCTCATTTAACGCATTTGCTGAAAAGATTAGTTCAATTATTTTCAAAAAATAATTGATTGAAAAGTGAATAAATCAGAGCTTAAATCGAATGAACCCACGTTTAAACATAACAAGCAATTAGTCATCAATTTTGGTAAAAGTTTTAACAAAAAGCAATCCATCAATAAATGGGTTCGAGATTTATATCACAATTACTGTTTGTCTCGAAGGCATTCCTTTCGGATAACAGTCTTATTGATTGTTAAGTGTTTTGTTGTCTTAGACTCTAATTTATAGTTAATTATATTTTGCCGGTAATTATACTCTAAATAACATATTTTTACTCAATTAAAGTTCAATGTTTTTTAAATATTTACATTTTTACAATAGTTTCTTAACTTATCTAAAAATGTAATACAATATCCCATTAGAGAAACAAAAAAAATATATGATTAAAATTAATTTTCAACTAAAGGTCAGGAAATTTAACAGAAAAGCGTTCAAAAAGAAAACCTAAATGGTTAACACAAATCGTGGTTTTCAAACTCAAATTAATTGACATTTATTTTACAATTTAGACAAACCTTCAAACATTTATATGAAATAAAAGGCGTTATAAATTCCATTAATTTTAATTTGTAAAACAATTTTTCCCGAAAACCAGTCTTTTGTTTCATTTAAGAAACAAATGTTTTTTCAAAAGAATTGGGAAAATGAAAAAATCGATCGCTTTTTATACATGAATTTGGTTTTGGAGAAACAAATTAAGGTTAGAACAAATGATCGATGATTTAGTGCTACTTTAATGTTAGGCCTATTTCAATATTGATTACAGGGATGAGCAAGGGCATATATATGAGCTTTAAAATGTACATGAATTTGAAATAACCTATTCTATTTTGCACTGAACTTGCCTCGATGGCTTGACCATCTCATAAAAAACAAAATAAAATTAAGAACTCATTAATTTGTGAACATATTTGGAATCCCCTTATGATTGACCGAAATAATGGTCTGGTTTTGCAGTTAATTAGCATTTAATCTGAAAATAATTCAATTTTTCTAAAAAAATCCATTCAACTCTTTCTCTTAATTATAATTATGAATAACTAATCTCTTGTTTTGAATAAATATTTTCGGTTTCAAAATACAAGCAAAGAAAAACAAGACAACCTAGCACACAATAAATAACTGAATAATGTAATCAATTCATTTATATGATAATTAAATTATAATTATTTTTCATTAGCACTGAATTCCAGCAAAAATTAGTAATAAATTTTATGCTAAGATTCAAAATAAATTACCGGCTTATTTATTAGCTTGGAAATTCCCATCAATAGATGCCTGATAAACGATTTCTTCACTGAAATGTTTCTCAATTATCCCTTGTTTTTGTCAATTTCTTGGCGCAAATGTTCAAAGATCATTGAATAATTCATTTCGACAGAGCTGTAAATACTAATAATGTTTATTTATTGACTTCAAAATACCTTCAAATAGAGATAATTATTCAAATTAGTCAAACTTTAAATAAATAGTCGGCAAAAAAAATTCATTACTCCTTTAGGAAGGACTAATTGAACCTGAAAATAATTGACTGAAAAAATGCATAACCATTTGAGAAAATGGGTAATAATAATAATAACTTCCGTTCTCAGAAAACTGAACATTAATTTTAAGAAAACCGAAATTCTTATCAAAAGTAAAGTGTAATGAATGCCAACTAATAGTAATGAATATAATTTTAAAAGAAATAAAATACTATTAAATAGGTTTTCATCAAAAATAAGCAGACAATCTTTAAAACAAAGATAATTTCTGGGGATGGTGGGTACCAGCAATGGTAACTGACTACATTTAATGAGAACCAACCGTTTGGTGGCTGTGCGGTGTCGTTAGGCAAACACAAATGTGAATTGTGTTAATCTTTAGGACAATCGTATTATTCGGATATTAATTAATATTCAAAACGTGTATCACTTTTGATAATAACTATTTTATGGACTATTATTGCAATTAAAGACAATTCGTTGTTTATAATACGAATGAAATATAATTACGACAATATTTTTTCATAGAAATAATAATTTATATATTACTGAATATCCTCTCTATTATTCCCAAATCGAGAGAACTCTATTATATTGTCTGTTATTATAATAATTCGCTATTATTTTGAGTCGTGATCTGATCCGAGAGCACGTGCTTTGCTTACCGACTAATTAAGGCGACAATCAATATAATAGGAAAAGACGGCGTCTTTTTTCATTCATTCGCATCTCTCCTCCTATCCATTAAAATATATTTGTTTTAATGGCTTACTTCCGATGAGATAACAGAGTATTCAAAGCAGTTGTCTGAAAGACAATAGAATTTCCTCTGAAAAACTCTTTATCCTATTCTCTGATCATTTCGGTTATTAATGAATTCAAATTGTAGGCGAAATCTTTTAATTAAATTCACTCTTAGCTATAATACAGGTCTCGAAGAACAGCAACTGAGTGCAACTACAACAGCATTGCACCGGTGTATGACTCGGGGCTTACATCTGTCAGTGAGGGAAGAATTCGCCGGAATTTGATTTATTTCAATGATATTCTGTTTGAAATGAAATAATAAAAATATAATCATTTTTATTACAACTCTTATTTAATATGAGATAAGGGTTTTGTCGCAAAATTTGTTATGAATTAGAATAGAAATGCACTTCAGGTGAGTCTGAAAATAAGTTAACGTCTCTTGAATTGCTAGATAAATGGCAGAGAAAAAGCAAGCAAAAAACAAGGAGCAAAAAGTTAACTTGAATTTAGCCAAAAAATGTGTACAATTTTTTTGTGAGACACGAGTACACATCTCTTAAGCACTGATCTGAGACTTTCTGCCACACATCTCCCGGTGCTCTTATCAATGAGTAATGACCTTTCGGATGATTTTTATTGCAGGAAAAGGATGAGACGTGAGCTAAAAATTAATTTAACCGTAGATTTTTATTTCTGTATTAAACGTAAACCAAAACAACAACTAATCGCTTGAATTAAAACTCGAAATACTATTTTGAAAATTCTTTGCAAATACAAAAAAATCATTATTTTCGTTTTGCAAAATTAAATTCTGTTTGAATTGAGTCTAAAAAACAAATGAATATATTTTCAACAAAAAAGAGTTACGAATGCAATTGAATACACGATTGAATTGAATTGAAAAATGAATTCCTCGAAAATATTGGCCACAGAAACAAAGATAAACAAGAATTCAATTTTCATACAAATTGTAAACTCATTTAATAGTTATTTAAAGAATAATTTAAAGAAATACAAACAAAAACAAATGTACAATATTGTAATAATCCAGGATAATTCACACATTGAATCTAACTAAAATGATTACGTGGAAAAATTTGCTTGATATTAATCATAATTATTTTGGAATTTACATTCTTATTATAACTGATTATAAGCTATAAATTCGAGGATTATTTGAATTTTAATGGCTTTCAGATAAATAAGTGTTTTTCAATTTCTTAGTTTTCTTTGCTTTCACAACAGTTTTCAAAATACAAATCTAAACAAGTAATCAATTACCTCAAAGACAATGATATATAAGTGTTTATTATGTTTTAAAACATAAGCTAATGTATATTTTCAGAAATGAAAAAAAAAATCATTTCAATTGCGATTCAAAGCTTGGAATTCAAAAAAGTCATAAAGAAATTTATCATTTAATTTATACATAATTACCAAAACGCGTGACATTATTAATGCAAATATCAGTTTTGGGGTTAAATGATTGCCGAAAAACAGACCCAAACAACAAAACAGACGTTAATATTAAACAGTTATTATCTCAAAGAATCGACGACTCTATTCGTAAGACAATTTGGTTCTCTTCCCGGTGCTAATGGAACAGAATAAATTTTGCTCAAATATAAATGTAAATGTTGTACAGGCAATCTGAAAATGACGAGGATCAGTTGATAGTTGGTAATGGAACCAATGATTGTCTGATTGAATTGTTCAATCAAGGTAGTTTTCAAGGCAATAAAAGTGTTAGCATTGAGTAAAAGGTCAGCCATAAGTTCCATAAGATGTGAAGAGTTAAAAACTCCATAAAAGTGATTTACTCGCCTTGCTCATTGCTGAACTTTTTGAAAAGAAACGGAAACAAAAAAGTTTTTGAAAAGCTTTCTTGAGATGAATAACTAATTAGTTCTTTACTCTCAAAAGCAGTAAAATTAAGAAAAATAATCTTTTTTACGGCATTTTAATTAAATCAATAGAAAAGAAATATATTTTAATTTTTCAAATCGAGTCAAATGTTTTCTTCAGTTATCGCCCAAAAAAATTAATTCAATCATTGATTTTAAAAATAGATTTCGATTAAATGGGTTATCATTAAATTGAATGATAATTCTGAGGGATATATGACTCGAAGTTAAATATAATTTATTGGTTTTTGCCCGCAATTCATGAAATAAATCGTAAATATTGTTTTTTATTCCTAAACAAAGAATAGGAAAAATTGAATCTTATTTTCCAGGTTTTGTTGCTTTTCTCTCCCAAAAGAAGTACTAAATAAAAGTTTACTTACATTTCAGTTCTCTTCTCACATAAGCCATAGTATTCCTAAGGAGTAGCTATTTTAATGCCTTTTCCTATGATTTGTATCCAATCATCAAACTTTCTAAACATGATTTGTTTCGAAAGGAGATCAGGTTTCTATTGCTTATATTCAGAGATGATCAAGAACCCAAGTCTATGGCAAAGTTAAGTCTTTTACTCAAAATTTCTATGGTAGGAAAAAGTGATCTGGAGGCCATTCTCTTCTTAATTAAGCATACTTCCGGTGATTTTAAGCATAAATTAATCAATCTTGATTAGGTTTTCATTTAAGACAACAAGTTTCTGTCTTAATTTATTAAATTAATGAACGAAATAGCTTATTTTGGCCTTTTTGGCAAAAATGATTTATTTTTTTAGTTGAATATTAGTAAATATTTCTAAATTCATAGCTGAGTCTATGGGGTATTTTGAAAAAATGCGTCGTCGATCATCCTTGGTTATATTGCTCATAATTTGACTGATTTGCATTTTTAATTTGAATTCAAAGCGAGTAATATTTGATTAATCCGAACGAAAATATCATTTTAATGCCTCTAAACCTCTAAAAAGTGAATTTTTCTTCTTTTCAAAAACTTAAGTATATTTTACGCATCGATTGCTTCGATCATAAGATAAGCGTTAAATGTATTCCCGATTTCTTTAATACTCGGGGAATGACTTAATCAGTGATTGGTTTTTATTGAAATATTTATATTTTTAAACCATTTTAAGCTCTTAATAGCTTGACCCTGTCTGTTCCTGTATTAATTCTCCGCTGAATTTAAGCTGGATCACTTTGAATAGTGTAAATCCTGAAATAGTATACTTAAAAACAAGAGTTTTGAAGAAATTACATAAAATTTTGATGGTAAAATTGAGTTTACTACTAAAATGTATTCAATTATACAAGAGTCTATGTGCTCGGTTAAAAAACGGTATAAACGAAGTCGATTGGAGAGGAAAACTTCAATTAGAATATAATTATATTCAAGTATTTATGAAAACCGAAATCATTTGAATTTAAATATCATTCCATTAGTAAAAGTTTAGCGAAGAATAAAATTATTTTTCAATCATAAAAACAATTTGTTGGTTGTTATCGATTTAAACGATAAAAGTCATGAATAATGGAAATCCATAGCAAAACATCAAAAATATATCCCAAACACAAAGAGAGAGAGAAAATATTCAGCAGAATTAATAACAAGTAAACGCCAATAAAGAGCAAAAAAGTGCCAAAGATTTTGCAATTGATATCTTAATTTCCATACGTCTGTCGACTGATCCCTAAATAAGCTTTACTTAACGTTTAGTTTTTTCTTGATTTCGGTTTTGTTTCTCTTCAATAGCCTTAAGTAAGAGATTATAAAGTTTCAACCGATAACATATATGACCAAGCTCTTCCACTTCAACTATTCCGCTGACAATAACTATTCACTGACTTTTTTAGAGATATTTTTTTTGCCAAATCCAGTTCAGCCCTTAGTTCAATGCAAGATACCATAAACATGGTTGAAATTGTCTTAAATGCGATTAAAATTTAGATATTCTGACAAAATCATCTCTAAAGGGTTAAAAATCAAGCTGGTTTAAACTCTATAAATCAAAGGGTTTAGATCTCCTTGGTCATCCATGGTAAAAAGTCAAGCCTAAATTGTATTAAAAGAATACATAACAGACAATGTATTTGTTGGGAACGGAATAAGTTTGGAGAAGTGATGAATAATTTAATAAATATTCAAGTGTTTGAGGGTTTGAGTCAAATTGGGGGATAGGAATCAATTTTGCTAATACTGTTAATAATAAACTATTAGCGAACAACTATCAGTTGAGCTGAATTTGTTTTGACACAAGAATTTCCTCTCATTTCTGTTTCACAAATTTGACATCAAATGCATAAAAATTACTTTACATTCAGAGCCAATGGGAGACCAGGGAAGGTGTGGCCGCCAGACGGCAAAGGATAGCATGTTTTGCGGCACTCAAGCAAAACCATCGACTCGAGCAGAACAGTTTGCTTAGGGTTTAGTCGCTGTTAAGCCATTAGTTGTCTAACAACAGTGCAAAACATTGAACGCAACACAAGTTTTTTTATTCTTGTCTTCGAGTTCTGACTGACGGCGAAAACCATTTAATTGGTATTTAACGGAAAACATATACAAAGTTTTGTTCCATTCATTCGCTTCTAATCTCAACACAAGAGAATAGATTTGTTAAAATAGTTTCTTATTTTTTCTATGAAAACCTTTTTGTTATTTTGTTTCGTCTTCAGTGAGAAAAAGTATTGGAAGTGTTTCCATAAAACAGAGAAAGTTTTTTACTCTCGACTCTAATCTTCACTTCAACTGAATTGTAGTTTTTTGGACTCAAAGACTAAAAGTTTTATTTCATTCTTGAAATAACCTTTTTTCTGATATTCAACGAAATTGAAGAATAAAAATAAATTACTTTTTTTCGAAACTTTTTATAACTCAACTTAAAGTTTAATTTTTATTATTATTTCTGTTAATTAACTGATAACACGTTAATTAACAGCAAAAAAGTCTGTAATGACTGAACAGTTTGTTTGAGTAAAGTTTTGAACAAGAAGTCAAAGTCTGAGTTTTTGTTTGTGGTGTCGACTCTGATCGGAAGCCAGCACTCGACAAGTGATGATGCCTTGTGTTACTCGCGATCAGACAGTGATTGTCAATAATAGACATAAACTATTGAATGGATTAACGACTAGTTCTCAGCCGAAGCCTAAGCACTCGTTCTCTATCGACGCCTTAGTCGGAAGCAACGATTCGGTCAAAGATGGCTCGTCTTCGCGCCAGTCATCGACACCGAGCCCTGCGTCCGGAAACAAGAGTTTATCGCCGCCTCATATGATATCACCGCCGATGAAGACATCGCCAGCATTTCCAACACATTCACTACCGACCAATGATTTGTTACGTTTTATGAGTAATTACAGTTCTGGACAGCACGTGTCAGGTGGTCCTCATTATGTGCCCGCTAGTCATTCACATCATCCGCACCATCACTCAGCTCCAGCTCATACAGCACCGGCACATCCACAGCCACATCCAATGGCATTATCTATGATTAATTCTCTGCCAAGAACTAATCCAATCGCACCTGACTTTTATAGTGGTTCTGTTAATATAAATCCGGCGTTTAGCCACTGGGCGCCATACATGAGACACTCACAGCTCATGCCCACCATTCACGGTATGTCCAGATATTAATTATATTAACCATAATTAATGCCAACAAAATTACTATAAATTTATTTTAATTTTTTGCAAAAATCTCGAATTACTTTCGAGACTTAATTGAATGATAGGAACAGATAAGACTTCTTATCAAATAATTATTTTTCATTCATTAAAATTTTCATTTGATTTACAAAAATATATTCCTATTTACTATCTTTACGAATACAGACTAATACTAATCATAGTATAAATTAGTTTAAATTTTCAATTATAAATGAGTAAGAATTATGGCTCTCCGACTGTCGACTAGTTAAAATACTTGCTAGTTGTACTAATCTAACCTAAGAAATAATAATTCAAGATATGCCTGATAACATTTGAAACGAAAAAAGTCTGTATTTATCAGTGATTTTGTCTTAACAGAAGACTTTTTTAATGAAACAATTTTTTTTCTAAAGCGACAGAAAATACTGATTTAAGGAAAGAATTTGTGGCATAATTTCCAAGATAACTATCACTTCATAAGTCTGATATCAGAATCTAATAAAATGTCAGTAAAAGACAGCCTTAATGTACGGTTAAAAGACCACTTCCTCTGCTCTACTAAAAAGACAAACTTATGTTTAATAATGAGATTTTATTTTGCGTTAACCGAAACGTTTTGTTTCTTTACTTTAATGTGTATTTAGTTCAAGGGTTTCGGTGGAAATGCGTTTAATTATTAGACTCTTTTAACTCACAGTTTTCTTAACGATTATTTGATAAAATAATTTTCTCTTTAAAAACGTTAAATTTGAGGCAAAAATAAAATTATATTTCGATATCTGAGCCTAAACTCGAGCGTAAAAATTAAGTCAAACCAATTGAGATATTGGACTGAAATTAAAACGTGAATTGTTTGTCAAATGACTCAATGAATATAAAAAAGTCCTAAAAATCGTTTGTAATGTCTTTAAACAAACATTTTTAATGCCATTTCAATTCGTAATCATAAGTAAATCAAGTGATTAATTGTAACACAGATTAGATTAGGCTCTGAGTTAACTAATACCAAGAGAAGTTATATTAAGATCAATTAAATAGATATTGGTCTTTTTTGGAACCGATAAAAATTCTAATTCTCAATACATTTATTTCGATATCAGGTTACGACCCGAATAGTGTTCCCAACTTTCTATTGGGTCCGTACCGCAAACCGAAACGCATTCGGACGGCGTTCTCGCCCTCACAGCTGCTCAGACTGGAGGAGGTGTTCGAGAAGAACCAATACGTTGTCGGCAGTGAACGAAAACAATTAGCCAGAGATCTGAATCTTAGCGAAACCCAAATTAAGGTCTGGTTTCAGAACCGGCGGACCAAACATAAGAGAGTCAAACACGAGGAAGACATCAAATCCAATGGCATTCCCAACGGCCGCAAATCGCACGACAGCAGTGAAATGATCAGCACTGATGAGGAAGACGAGGTCGACATCGACCCCACCCAATATTAGACACACAGCTAATACCACAGCCATCAAATCATCTAATTATCCGACAATTATCCAGCAATTAATGAAAATCGAGATCGCATTTCAAATTACACTCCAAAATGACTGCTCTTTGTGTAAGTGATGACTAAAAATATTCTTTTTTTTTAAATAAAGAGAAAAATAAGTTTTTTAAAATTTCATTTTTATGAATAATTTGTAATTAAATAATAAATAATAATTATTATTGTCATTTATTTTCAACAAATCTCTCCCTTCGTTCAAAGTTTCATTCAAAATAATATAAAGAATTAAGACTAAGACTTAATAATAATAATGAAATAAATATGATAATTTTGAAATTGGCGAATCTAACTCATTGAAACTTTTTTTACAACCATAACGATTATAATATTAATATTAATAATGATATAAATAATAAATAATAAGAGAAAATAATAAACGATTATATTTTTGCATAATTAGAAATACGTATAAAACGATTTATATTATAATTAAATATAAGAATATGTATATTATTATTATATAATTAACGCAAAGTATATATATTTTTCTCTCAATTTTACCGTTTCGTTACACCAACAAATCTCTTGCAACAAAACATTGAAATACGCATATCATTGAAAACATTTGTTAGAAAAACACTTTGATTTGTCGCTGAATTTTGTTTGCCTGGCTCTTTCTACCAGAAAAAACACACCAAACTTAAATTGCCTGTGTGATTAGGAATATTCCTAATTTGTTAAATAATGTAATTCCTGAACACAACTCTCTCTTCGAGTGGTGACTGTCTTTCAATAGATACTAATTATAACTAAAAACTATTTTGACTGTATATAGACGCTGAAGAGCCGGAGAAAGGAGACCAAGAAATCTGTGATTCTTTAATCGATATGCAGTTCAAAACTCAATTATTATAAAACTCCGGCTTTTGATATATAATCGAATAAATTATGTCAATCTATAATTCTTTAATTATTATATTTTTTCAATCAAAGCTCTAATTATTGGATAAGAAAATTGAAGGCTTTTTCTCAGTTATTAATTTGTTTTAATAGATTTTAGATTCAACTTTCAGGTACTTATAGCCCACCGATTGAAGCAAAAATGTCATTATTTAACGAACTTTCCTGTATTTCAACCCAACTATTGATCGGAATGTTTTCTGAATCATATTTTGTTTCATTTTTGTTGTAAATTTTGTCCAAAACTAAATAACTGCATTTAATTAACAAGAAGTTCGATAACACGAATAAGCTAGCAAATAACTGAAGAGAGAAAGACCAACTTTTATTTTTCACGAAAAAAATATACAAATCTTTTGTCGTATTTATAAGAATCTGTCATTTCTTTCATTTGTATTGTTTTTCTATTCACACAATAAAAAATTCATTTGTATTTACATAAAAAGCTTTTCTTTTTTTTATTTAATATAATTACGATTCTTATCATTCGACTATTTGGCCGAATATGTAATTATTGTCTTTAAAAATATAAATATTTTTTTATGAGAATAAATGATAATAAAGTTCATGAGATTCTGGATAATTACGATTTTTATTTCACTCAAACAAAACAATTAAAAAATAGTAAAAACTTTCAAACGAAACAGAATGAGCAGTATGATTTTTATGAAAAAATAATAAAAATAAGACATTTGAAGATTATATGAATAATAACCGCAATTTTTCATTAAGTCGTTTCGTAATTAAAGCCAAAAACTTTGGTCTCATATTTTTGTCTACATATCGATAATGAATATTAATTAAAGTAAATTATATTTATGAATACATAGTAAAGGAGACCAGGGCCTAAATGTGAGAGAGAAAATGAAAAAATACATTCTCTACACTTTAATTAATAACATAAAGCGTTTAAATAATCTTTTTATGCATAAAAAGAAATTTTCATTTTATATACACTGAGTCTCAGTCTCTAAGGATTATATTTTAGTTGTTTTATTGCAGCTCAACATTCGTGGCTAATTAGACGGTATAATAACATTTTCCGTCATAAAACATCCCACCATTTATTATATTTATTATCGCATCCGGAAAGCGAGAGAGAGGGAGAGAGAGGGAGAGAGAGAGGGAGAGAGAGAGAGAGGGAGAGAG
>JAQIWP010000392.1:0-27207 GCA_034695525.1 Euzetes globulus
TTTACCGACGGCTCGCGCCGCCAAAACATTATTGAAATAAAATTTAGTGAAATACAGTAAAACCCCATTTATTGTGTTGAAAACTTAACGATGTCGAGGACTTATCAATTACTATATTATGAAAATGCTTCGTTAATTTTGATTAACTTTAGTATAACTATGAAAGCCGTTGACAAATACTATTGTGTTGTGAATTCGGTTAAATAGTGAGACTCGCGCCTGAAATTCATTTTTGCAGAACATTTCTCTGTTTACGGACTTATCAATCATACAACTATACAATTATGTTTGAATAGAAGCCAATCGATTGTTAAGAATTTTGGAATTCTCTAAGATTTAATTGAATTTGAAAGCACTTAAATTATTGTTTGTCGACAAATTCTGGTACATTTAGAAGCCGAGCCATGGCTGAGGGCGCAAATCTCATTACTAAAATTGGAATAATTGTGATCAGTATTATTCTGGCCTTTTATGTTGCCTTTGATTTCTTTCAAGTGTTGACTGATGGCAGAGATTTCGGAGATATTAACAAAATCTTGAATTTAGTCAGAATTGGAATCATTCTTCTGTTATGTGTTCTGGCATTTTGGGGCGCATTTACCGAAAATGCCTGTCTTTGCTACATCGCACTGGGCACCTGTGCCATTTACTTCATTCTGGGCATTTACACTCTCATTCAGTGTCTTCTCAAAAACGGTAAGCAATTGATTATAAGTTTTAATTGCTTTCAATGTGTTCTTATGTTTTCTTATGACCAGATGTATGCTCTGATAAAGACTACTTAGTCATTGGTATTGTTCTTCTGGTGTTAGGAGTGATGGTCGTCGCCGTCTTCATCTTCATTAAATCCATTCAATGAATCCCTTTTCTAACCTATTCTTTAATCTAAAATTTTATGCTTTTTATGTTTAATATTATTTTATTATAAATACATCTCATATTCATATTAATTATAATTAATTAACAAACTTTTAATTATTAAAATATTAAATAAATTTATTTGGAGTAAGACATGAAGGGAACGGCAAGTTTGGTCATTCATTGCTTCTTAATAATCTTGTTTGACAATGTGAACCTCAATGGTCATAACCTTTATAGTGACATTCCAGTCCTGGTGTAGTTTGGGCCAAAAACAAATAGTTGATGGGCTCTTCTAAATCATTTATAAAGAGATATCTCTAGTGATCGGTTATAACTTTTGATTGATTGGCAAGTTCAAACTGTGTTTTAATCAAATGTGTAATGTAGATGGTTGGCCATATACTCTTGTCCTACTGACTCCTTCTTCTCTAATTTTCCCTATCCCATTAAGGACTGGAGGAGGAGCTTAATTTTTTAAGAATTTGAAAATTCGAATTTATCCAACCAATCGGTGAAAAGAATTAGTTTTCTATGGGAATTTAAACATTAGGCCACGCCTTCTTAATTTAAAGGGATATCAAGGGGTAATGCAATTTGATCAGGCTGAGACTGAAGACTGAAACTGAAGTACCAAAACACTTGGATGTCGGGGAATGAGTTAGGGTTTAGTTAGGGCACTAATTGGATCATTTAGGTTAGAACAGTGCGGACGGCGGGGTGGATCATCAGCTGATCAATTGCTCTTCTTTTAGCTGAGGTTATAGGGCTCTCTTAGCTTTAGCTTAGAGCACTTCTGGCATTGGATGTCCCGATAATCTGTAGAATTCTGATTTCACGCTCAAAGTTTGATTGACTAACGGTTTTGATTTAGTTATTTTTCTGACACAATAAATGGATTTCACTGTATTTCACTAAATTTTATTTTAATAATGTTTTGGAGGGGAGGGCCGTCGGTAAAACTTTGTTGCGATCTGATTGGTTTGTGACAAAATCACAGATTGTTGGTCTCTCGCCCTTAAAGACATATTTGAAGAGAAATCAATCGATTGCAAAGAATTTTCGAATTTTCTAAGAATTAATAATAATTTCAAACTACTTTTATTCTTGTTTGTCGTACATTTAGAAACAGATCCATCCATGGTAATACCCATGATGATATTCAAAACCGAAGCAAATGTAGTCACTAAATTTGGAATAATTGTGATCAGTATTATTCTGGCAATCTTTGTTGCCATTGGTTTCTATATAGCCTGGACCGACGACAGACAGCTCCAGGATATCAACAAAATCTTAAATTTAGTCGAAATAGGAGTCTATTTTATATTATGTGTTCTGTCATTTTGGGGCGCATTAACCGAAAGTGCATGTCTTTGTCTGATATCGCTGGGCACCGCTGCCATTGCCTTCGTTCTGACCCTTTGCAATCTGATTCAGTGCTTCCTCAAAGACAGTTAGCAATTGGTTATAACTTTTAATTGCTTTAAATTATTCTTATCATTTAGATACAGATGTATGCCATACCAAAGACTACTTAAGACATTCTATTATTCTTATAGTGTTAGGAGTGATGGTGGCCGCCATCTTCATCTTCATTAAGTCGATTCGATGAATCCTTTTTCCAATCTATTCTTTAATCTAAAATTTTATGCTTTTTATTTTTAATTCATAATTAGTTTAAAAATGTTTTATGTAAATCTTCAAAATAAATAAATCCTAATCCTAATAAATAATTAAGTCAGAAATTATAAAGAAAATGGGGCCTAGGTCACAGACCTTTCATATCTTAAAGAGTACATGGTATATTTCAGATAATGTAACCGTCATTTTTGCCAAAAATGGTTTTAAATGCAAAGTTTAACAAATTGTCA
The DNA here is from genome assembly GCA_034695525.1 of Euzetes globulus. Lineage (NCBI taxonomy): Eukaryota > Metazoa > Arthropoda > Arachnida > Sarcoptiformes > Euzetidae > Euzetes > Euzetes globulus. Next base: position 2,730 of record JAQIWP010000392.1, read on the forward strand.
AATATGGGGCAAAAATCTCAGCAACGATGAAAAATAGGATTGCTATTTAATCTTCTCAAACTTTAAAACCTAGATGCAATAATCGTACTTTTCGATTCTAAAGAAAATTTCACTATTACAAACTTTTGTTCAGGATATTTGTGGTAATAAATCTTCGATGCGAGTTCATTGGTTATTTCAAAATTTCTAATTACCTAATTGGATAAAAGTTATGAGAATGCGTTTGGCAAGAACAAATTCAATTGTATTGACAGATATAACAAAAGTTCCAACTGATAACCTATCACTGAGCCGGGTTTTCTAAGCACTCTTCTTCAGAAACCCTTTTGAAAATGACTAGAGTATTATTTTTTTTGGAGGATTTTTTTTCGGTGTCAAATAAATAAATACCAGGCATATAATTATTTAGAATTTCATTTATTATTGTCAGAGCGCGGTCGTCATCAGTAGATTATTTTTTTTAGGATGAACAGTTTTCGGATTTGCTTGCGCTTAAAATTTATTATTAAAAAAGAGCGTGAGTCTGACCAAACAAATTAGAAATCGAATGCAGTTAAAGGATTATTGTTTTGTTTTTATTTATAAATATGAAGTATTATTTGTAAAAACCTGATAACTGCAATCTGTTTCTATATTGTTTGGTCAGAATATTAGATAATTAACTCAAAGCGCGTAAAGTATTAAAAACCGTTTTCCTCTAAAATGCACTAAAAGTGACTTAATTTGAAACTTTAGAATTTGAAAAAATAGCCAAAAGTCGGGTGATTTCAAAGTCATCCAAATTAATTCAAATTATTGCTAACATTTGAAAAAGTATTTCTTTTGATTGTCACAAATAGATCCTAAAATATGGCGGAAGAAAACCAAAATAATGTACAGAAGCGTCGTGTGGTTCACAGAAAGCTGTTCCAAATGTTGATAATACCTCTTTGTTCTGTGGTTATACTTCTGTGCCTCAAAAATATGTCTTTGAGTTATGTATTCGCCGAAAGGGTAGTGGAGAGAAATTACCGTAACTATAGTAGACTGTCAGAACAGCACTTCCGGAACATCAGTCATCCGTTAGCCGAAGCCATAGCCAACATCAACACTATGTGGGCCGGACTACACGCCATTGGACTCTACGCAGTGGTCACCGAAGACGTCTACATTTTGTGGGTCTTTTCAATGCTGGAAACTGTGGTCGACATACTTGTCGTGATTTACTGGACGGACGGCTTCTACCCATTAGTGATGCCGGACATGTCTTTACTCACTTTATACTTCTTCATGATATCGCTGTTCAGTTGGGTCTTCACTTTGAGTTCGGTCTAAATTTCTGTTTAAATGTTTGTCCAAAATTCTAATACATTTTTGTTTTTATAATTCTAATAAAAATCCATTAAACTCTTGCAATCAAAATGTTCTTTTAATGAAACCATAATCTAGCAAGTATCATTTATTACACGATAATTCTTCACAATAATTGTTCTCCAAATAACACTTTTATTGTTTAATAAAATTCTTTAGTTTTGGTTTAAAAATTCTCTAAAGTCTGAAAATATTGATAATTTCATTAAATGTATTGTAAGACCGAATAAATAAATATAAAACAATAAATGTTTGTATTGACAAAATCACACATAATTTAAAAAATAGATTAAACTTAAAAAATATTGCCCCTAATTGTCGTTTCTGTCCCAATGATTATCCCATTCGGGGTCATTCCAACCCATTTCTTCGGTATTGTCCTCATTTGCTGCAAATAAACTGGAAGTGTTGACTGTGTTCTGAAAACTGTCCAACACTTGAGGAAACAAATTATTATTATTATTGAATTTAAAGACCGGTTCCATATCTGAGAAGAGACTATCGATTTCATTGTTTTCTACTTTAAAATCCAATTCTTTTATATCAAAATCGTTTCTAATGTTTGTATTCCTTTTAGTTTTAGAGATGTTGTCAGAACCGACTAAAGTTAACTTCGAATTGCCTTTAATTTGATTCTTTTGCTCAGAATTTTCAGAATTGTTAACAATAAGCACTTCATTGTCTTCACCATTAATTGACTTTTCAGAGCAAATGCTGTTTTGGTTTTGGTCATCAACTTTGTCGGAACCGCTATCAGTGGCCAGAGTTTCAGTTATGTTAGAGTTGGCAACAGATCCGGTTTGAACTTCCTTGAAATCATTTCGTTTTGGGATTCCGTTGGAAAATAGCTTAAGTCTGGGCCCCAATACAATGGATGCGCCGAAAATGTCGACCAATAAAGATATGGCTTTGAATGTAAGCGAAACCAATTCGTCGTTCGAGTCCTTCATTGCGACCAGAATTTGAGGCAAAACCAGTTGTCGTAAACATGCCTTCGACAGAAACGGTGCATAATTTGGCAAATATTGCAAAAGCAATAAACGGATTCTAACGTCTCTAACGCAATACAGCCTACAAATCAATGGAATGATTCGAGTTTTGAATACTTTCTTCTTCAGTAATGGCTTTAAACTAATTGTTTGACCGGAAGTCAGTGAAGAGAGAATCTCTTCTTCAGAATCGTTGGCCGGAATCAAAACAAATGGCAATAACTGGTTGTGAACCTCAGTGTTGGACATAATAAGTCGCGAATTAACGATAATTGTGACTAAACTGACAATCAGACTGTCCGGCAATTGTCTTAGTCTTTCAACTAAGTCAGTGAAGAACTGTTTCCTCTGGTTTTCATTAAAAGATACAAAACTAGTCAGAAATGACTTGATTTTAACGAATTCTGAGTCAACAAACAGTTTGTCGTTCAAAACTGTTCTCATGTTTTGTCGCTTTGATATGATTTCACTTTTTAGGCTTTCGATGGTTTCGGAGAATTGTATGTCAGGAAAGAGTTGTCTCATTAATAATCCCAAAGCAAACGCATCTCTTCTATGGATTTGATTCTCACTTCGGATGAATTGAATCCGATTTGAAAGAAGGTCTTCAACGGGCAAAGTGTCAGTCGTTCCCAAATAGTTGTGATAAGTGAGCAGTCTTTTGGAGAAGTCTTCGTTTTCTGAGTTAACAGAACTCAAACACAAAAGTGAACCCAATTTCCAACAGTCGGTGCTTTCGGAGCGACTGATGAAAATCGAGTCCAAACAGAGATTATTGACAGACAAACGACATGTCGAGTGAATAAACGATAAACTATTGATTAGATTGTGGACACCGCTTACTATCACTTCTTTGTCCAATTGATTGATCAAAGGCTTAATCGGTTGAACCCATTCAGTGACCACACATTTCTTGCCTCTAAAGACACCGCAGTCGTAGTACTTCACTATAAACGGGTGTCTTATTGTCTTCCAATGCTTTACAATTAGAAAATCGGGTTAAAAGTGTTAATCAATTGAAGAGTGAATACAAACGGTTAGATCGAAAGCGAAATTGTTGTCATTGAAGAGAAAGATTGAGAATCTGCTCGAATCGTATTTAGCCGTCAAAAGGCTATAGTCTTTGCATCTGTACTGCACTTCGCTATCGATTGAACACTTCTTAAACAGACTGTTCTCAGCGCCCATTCGGACAATTGGTTCCAATTTGATCTACACTTCAATTAAAATATTTATTTACACTTTTGTTGACTAAAGAAAAGGCGAATAAATGAATGGAAATGAGAGCCAATGAGGAGAGCAGTGAATGAGAAACACAGCGATTGGTTGAGTGGACGCGCGTTCACTACAACTCTCTCTCGACTTCCCATTCATTCGATTCCATCCTTCCCTACATTTAATTGCTTTTAATTCGATTCACAGCTCTTATAATTCATTCAATTGGCTCAAAGAAGTCACCAGTTGTTCCAAAACAATGCCAACGGCTGTAAAACAAGTGACAGAGAATGAGGTAAGCCTTGAGTGCATTTCGTCACTGATTAAAGACTGACTCATTTGCCGGTTCACTAACAGGTCGCTCAAAACCAGCAACTGTTCCCTCTTCTGGTGTCCACAGAGCAGAGTTCACTCAATTATATGAAACGATTGACTGCTGTGGCCATCAGTAACATCCTATACTTGAGGAATGTCTTCACAGAAGACTGTTATGGACACCGAAAGTTGGATCACTTGAAGCTTCGAATTCTGACTGAGAGGTGCGAAAGAAAGGGCGCCAAACAGATTGTCCAATGGGTCAAAGGTTACCATTGATTGCAACCATTTATTCGACTGACTTTTGCTTTCAATCAAAGGCTGTTTCGATGCAATGGAGAAGAAGTACTTAAAGCAGTTGACTCTCGGCATATACACCGATCCGTCAGATCCGGAGGAACTGATCGAAGCCTATACTTTCCGATTCACTTATGACTCGAATCATTTCAATTGCAATATATCTCTGTATCCGAACCTTAAACTCTTATACCATTCAACTAATTCCTTGTTTAATAATTTGTTGAAAGGGATCAAAACAAAAAGAATGTCATAATTTCGGAACAGTCGGTCACCAATGAGTTGAGGGATTCAACCATTCAATTGTTGCGTTCCCTCATAATTATGGTCCAGTCGTTGGATAGTCTGCCGAAAGACTGTTTTCTAACAATGAAACTCTTGTATTACGACGACATCACTCCACAAGACTACGAACCGCCCGGTTTTATGGCCTCCGATAAGGACTCATTCACTTTCAAAGGCAAACCCATAAGTATCAGCGCCGGAGAAGTCATAACTCCATACCATTCACTTAAATTGAAGATCCGCACAAATCAGAAACAGTTCCAAGACATGGCTCCTTCTCAGGATTCAAACAGCGACCAGATGTTAGAACAAGAAGACGAGTGCACTCCTCTTGAAATCGACGAACCCTTCAATGATGGCAAAGGTTCTCAAAGATTGTCTAAAAATGTTGACTCGAGGACTGATTCCGATTTAATCTCAAAGAAGAACAAAACTCCTTTAAGTTCATTGAAAAATTTTGTCAAACAAACGATTAACCAATCGGTCGGTTCCACCAAAGAGAACAGTAGAGTACAGTCCGGAAACAGCGCACAAAAAGCCGTCGAATGTAATGTTATTTCAAAGATGAAAGACATGAAAATGGATGACAATTGGAAAAGAGAAGAAAACCGATCGACAGAAGTCAATAAAAGGAAGCAAGACTTCGAAGTGACTCAGGACTCAGTGTTCAACTCTATGCCGATGGCAGACAAACGATTCAAATCGAGTAAATCCAATAAAACAGTTTCGATTAAAAAAGACTATAAAAATCAGTCATTGTTTGCCAACAAAAGAATTTAAATTTACTTCTAATTGAAATTTATTCATAAATATATAAAACTCATTAAAACTAATGAATGAAATTTGAAAATAATCTTTATTTAAATTATAAGATTATATAATCGTTTGACTTATTCTTTGTTTGTGTCTAAAAAATGTAAAATCTTTTTCGACATTTGAATTAAAAACTCAAAAACAATGGTTTGGATTATCAGAAAAATATTAGTTCACAAATAGATCCGAATAACTGTGAGCTGTGTTTGGCTTTCATTAGAAAACTGTTCAAATCAGTGGTAATGTGGATGAAAGTGAGGCTTCATTACCAGCACTTGTAGAAGAGGATGTAGGCGGCCTGGGTTTTCACATCGGCGCTATTCATTTGAGTGATCTCCTGGTCATCAAAACGATGCCATTTGTATTTATTTCGATTCGTCGAGAAGGCTGTGTAGTGTCCGCCCTCTAAAGTGCCGTAATGGTTAACCACTCCGTGCAGACTGTATTTGTTTTCGTTGTTCAGGGATCGGACCGTCAGCTCTTCGATTGGGAACTCAACATATGTCTGATTTTTTTGTCTCCAAACGCCTTCATATAAAAACCTAAGAAAACAATTCCATTGATTTGAAAATTGAATTAATGGTCAAATCCAATGAATACCTCTTAAGATGAACTATCAATATTTTGGGAAGTTTCCAGACGTTCACCTTTTTGTCGGCTTCCCGTTTAGTCTTACAAGTGGGACAGTCCCAGGCAGCCTCTCCTGACAGGCGCTCAGGTTTGAAAAATTGCTTGATACAATCGTCGAGAGTCGTTCGATAACTATTGAGGGGTAATGACAGACATCTGAACACTTCAAAAGTGTTGGAGGTCTTGTGACAGGTCAGACACGTCAGGGTATTTACTATCAGGCCTTCGAACAGTTGTGTAATAATGGACTTATTTTCATTGATGTGGTCCTTCCAGAACTTGTTCGCTGCCGCGTTCAGACTCAGGTCCTCCGGGACAGACGTGTCGATCACATCCTTTGCAGTCGACTCATTGAGGTCTGCGTGCAGTTTCTCTATCAATATAACCAGGAACTCATGCGAGTCCTGTTGAGAGCATCCGATGAACCCCTGAATATGTTTACTGACTGCTTGTTTGAAGTCTTTCGGGGAAATTGACTTATAAGACGAGGGATAAGCCATAGCTCGGAAAAGAGCGGCCAATTCCATAACCAGTTCGCCATTGGACCCAAATTTGGAGTTTTTGTTTATGTGAAACATTCCGGTCGTGAAGAAGGAAGAGAACTCAGTTGTATTTAAGAGGCATTGAATAACAGCGTTCATAAAACAAGTGTTCCCCAAATTTCTGAGACCAGTGATTGAAGAGCCGGCGCTGTGCACCGGACAGAAGTCACGCACTTTATTATCATTGAACGACACTCTATTGAACGATGGCTTAAGGTTTCTGTCGAACTGAGGTTGTGTTGGGTTTGTCAGCGACCTTTCCTTCCAATCAGTTCCATTGATGTCTTCTGAGTGCTGTTCATTCAATTCTTTTTCTAAGAGCTGTGCGATGTTTGGGGACGACAGAGAACGGGATAAATTCGAGTTCACTGACAGATTGTTGGCTGACTTTATTATATTCTTCGGTGGAGTTGTCGTCCGATTTGGTGTTTGGTTACGAATGTCACCATTCATTGAAATACTGTTTCGAATGTGATGTTCATTAGTCTCGTCGTTCTCTTTGTTGTCATCTCCCTTCTCATCGAATGTCAAATAAATACCATTTCTTTTGTGGTCAGTAATGATGTCTCCATTTGTGATATTATTTGGTTTTGGAATTATTTCATTATTTGGAACATTCGTTGGTTTTTCGGGCAATAATTTGCGTAAAGTTGTCTTTAAATTAGCATTTTCTTCATCTTTTTGTTTGAGGCGTTCATTCAGTGCCAGTATGTCTTCATTGTACTCATTCTTCAATAGCGATAAAATTTCTTCCGACACTTCGTTTTGTTTCTTAAGTTTAAACTTTTCGAAGTCTTCCGTCTTTTCGTTGGTCTTCTCGACAGAACTCTTTCTTTCTATTTGTATCTTTGGTTTTGTCGACCGATCGGGTATTGAAGGCATGTTGGACGCCAACTGAGCTGTTCCCGGAACGGCTGCTTTCGAAGGACGTGGTTGAAACATATCAGTCAATCTATTCATAACTTTAGAATCTTCTGAATCTAGTTCTTCATCAGTGATCTGTCCATTTGTTAGGCCGTTACCCATTTGATTGTCCTCTTTTTTCGGTTCATTTTCCAATTCAGTTAATTCATAATTGAAAGTCAACTCTAATTGTCTTTTATTCGAAAATGTATTCGTATTTGGTTTTCGGACATATTTCGGATTTGATGTATACATCGGATAAGTGAGGACCCACTCATCATAACCGCCCATTAGAACCAATGGTTTGCTCTTCACTTTCAAAGACGAGTTGTCCCACTATGACAGCAAAACTTTTAGAACATTTGAGGAAAACCAACGGAACATACCTTCCAAAAAGCCTCGGCTAATATGAAGGCCGGAGTTCCCGGGAAAAGTTCGCGGGAAAAGTTGTCCACAATCACAATTTTATTCATTTGTCTCCTTCTGTAGAAGACATCCTTGGTGTTGCCCAGTGGCAAGATCTTCTCTAATTTGGATGCTGTCAGTCCGGCAATCAGCAGTTCCTCAGGTATATTAGCGACTGTCAAGTCTGCAGTCGTCTTAAGTCTATCGATATGTGATTCGTTAAAATGGTTGGCAGTTCTGGTGTCGAAAATGGAAATCCTTGTAATTTCACTGCTGTTCACTAACTCTTCCACTAAAGTGAAGCAATCGATGAAAGAATAAGAACTGTCGTTGACTTCCGATTGTTTCAAATCATTGATCGATAGATTACTAGAATTTTTATCAATTGATTGATTATCACTGGATTTGGCCACTTCTTTGGCTCTGATTTCTTGACTTTCCTTTAGAGCTGAATAACGCTTTTTAATACTTGTTATCAACTGTTCCAAACAATCCAAGGCTTCTTTGACTTTAACCATTCCTATCATATTTTGAAAATATTCTTTGTCCTTCAGATAATTGGCGCTCTTTTTTATGTTTGAAATAATCTCGAAATATCTGAAGAACAGAATATAAGCTCTTTCTTCATCTCCAGAACTGTTGGCTTCTTTGGCCGCATTGTATAACTTGTCCGCAGATTTGATGATACTGTCAAACAAATTAGAAGATAATTAAAGTCATTATTGGATTGAAATGTCATTACTTTGTCGTATTGGAAGTGATAGTTATCTTTTGGTTCGTGTCTTCGGCTCTTTTGGTCAAATCATCCCAAGACTTGGCGATATAAAGTGGTTTCAGTGACTTCGATGGCATTTCAATTGGTATTCACAAACAAATCAATTAATCATTTGATTGGATAAACATTTGCTTATATTTATCTATAAAATCATTTCAATTCAATATTACATCAAAAATACATAATTTTCCTCAAAAAAAATATTTAAATGAGTCAAACATTTATATTCATTATATTTTTACATTCAAATTAAATATCAGATGAAATATACTATAATTACAATTCAATTCACAATATATTTGTATATTTTTGATAAAATTAAAAGAAATGATTTGAGATTTAATTAATATTAACTCAATTTAATTGCAAAAACAATTTGTAAACAAAAAATATTTCACACAAAATATCAATTGTTTGGCACCAGAGCTGACATCTTCTGGTCATTCAGTGCCAGCCCTAAAATGACTCAATTAGCAAGGTCGTTTATGCAATTAATAATATCATTACCGTTATCAAGTATTAAATTGAACCAATAATTCCAATAATGCAAATTGTTTTGAGGTGTTTATGAAAAGATGAGTCAGATAAGATATGCACTAGTACACCTCTAAAATAGAAATTATGTCAATTAGTACAAGAATTGAACTTTGTTGATTTAGTATATATTAATTTTAACTTTTAAGTTAATAAAATGTAATGTTTACTCAGCAGTTTTGCAAACTTTCAAAGCTCAGACAATCAATAGATCAGAACATCTAATTATTTGAAATAAATTTCTAAAATTACTAATTATTTAGTAAATGAAGTTTAATTTCCATTATATTTTCAAGGCTTCGATTATAAAGTTTTGACAACTCTTTTACCTCTTATTTAATAAAATTATTTGATTTCTACATTCATTTTGTATTATTTTATTTTTCGAATCGTTTGATCCATAGGCCAGAGGGACGACTATTCTACAAATATTCAGACATCAAATTCTTGACTCTTTTTGATAATTTTGCTTAAATTTTTTAAAAGTTTAATTTAGACGGACAACCATTTTTGTCTTCGTCTACACATTAACATGGATTTTCTAAAAGTTATTGATCCTTTAATTCTTCAATTTTTAAAACTCTTGTGAACCAAAACAACATTATTTGTTAGTAAATCATTAAATAAATATTTTTCTGACTTCGTTTCGAAACTTTAATTGAAAAAATGTCATATCTTTGGAAATTAAAGCGCACTTTGAGGCACCCATTGATTGTTATTTGAATAACTCATTTCCGATCATATTTTAACCAAATGTTAATTACACATTTGGAGAGCAATTATATTTTTTCGATGGTTTGACTTATATAATAATCATAAGTATTGGGATCTTTCCGATAGTTATCTGTTTGGTTCACTTCGTCCATAAGTTTTTCAATGATAGTTATAAATGGAAGCAAACAAATGAAAGGCCTTTTGGTGGTCCCAGAAGTCATATTTCTTTCGCCTTCAATAAAATTTTCAATCGCTGTTTCTATCGTTGATCTGTTCGTTACGAATGGCAAGAAAAATGTTTAGTCAAACACCGAATCAATTGATAAAATGTTTTTTCATAACTCACTGTTTAGTAGAAATGTTTTCATCAAATATCGAATCATTAGTCAAAAGATTTGAATTATTAAATGTTGTCTCACTTTTTGATATTTTCTTAATATTAATCAAATGATTGACGTTTCCAATCGATTCTGTTGACAAAAAAAATCAGATTTTACTCGACATTTGACTTTAAAGTATGTTTTGATTGATTGGCTGAAAGAATGAAAAATCTAAAATCAATTACTTTTAATAATTTTGAAAACTGTGAAAATGAATATAAAATTCTTACACTGTTTGAAGTTTGAATTATTGCAAATGAATTTTTCAAATTAATGTTTCGAATCAATATTTAATTGATTTTGAAATTACATAAAAATTGTTAACAAAAAGATTACATAAATTGCAAAAATTGATTAATCGATGATAAATTAAGATCTGTAGAACTTTTCAATGGAAAACATTTCAGTTATTTTTTTTATAAAATTACTATAAATATTTGGAAAGAGTAATAAATTGCTACTTTTTCAATATATATATTTTTAATTGTCATTTAATAAAAGCAGACAATAGTTTCACAAATTTCATAATAAGTTATTATGTTTTTGTGTGAAGTAACTTTATTTTTAATTAAAACTAATCTAAAAACTAGTTTGACCAAATTTAATATAAAATCAGTTATTTCAGACAAAAACATACTTGTTCAAGTAACTCTGAAGATGTATGACAATTGAAACCATTGAAAATATTTACTTGCAAACGAATTTGTACATTTAAAGTGCACATACAATAATCTAGTTTAGAAATTACTGAATCAAAGACGAGGGGCATGGCTTAATTTTTGAGATTTTAAAATTTCGAATTTATTCAACCAATCGGTGAATAGAATATTTTTCAACAAGATTGTTGCGAAGTACAGTAAAACCTCAATATCGGGTCTGTATTTTTGACTGACAGTTCTAATTAGAAACCCTCTGCAGACATTTAAATTAACAATAAATTTATTTTAAATTAAGTTTAACCAATCAGTGAATAAATTAATTTTAAATCAGAATGAAATTGTGAGTGAGTTTAAATGAAATAATCAAACGGCCGATTGATTGCGATTTCACCCTTAAAGTTTGATTTTAAACATTATTTTCGACACAATAAATGGTTTTAATTGTATTTGACTAAACCTTATTTTAATAATGGGTTGGCCGCTGGAGCCGTCGGGAAAACATGGGTTAAATCTGATTGCTTTGTGAATTATTTAGAGATTGTTGTGGTTTCGCTCACAGACTTAGAGATATGACTTCTATTATTATTGAATTGAATATCAATTTTAGTGATTGATTTTCACTTATATCTCAATAGAGATGCAAATCAGTTAAAACACCTGATTATAATTGAAATTTCCACGAAACCGACTAAAATAATTAGTTATGAGAAAATAATTTGTGATTAAAGTGAATAAACAATTAATCACTAGACTCTTGTAAAATGCTTTAAGCGATTAAACACTTTGGTGTCCATAAAAACTATTAGTTAACAATAGAATCATAGACTGAATCAAAGATAGCGTTCACTCATTTCTATTCAATCATTGAATACATTTTCTCCGCAAAGTTTTCGGGTTAAAACACGAATAACTTTATTATAGAGATTACATTCAATAGAACTTTCGGTATATTTTCTGATTAAAGTTTCAAAAAAAAACTTATCTCCGACTATGAGTTGAGACGAAAAAAGTTGAAAATGGAGTGAAAATGAAGAGAAGCCTATATATTGATGTTTTAATGTTCAGTTTAGGTTATTAAGTGTATGCAAAATATCTGCATTTGTGTGAAACGTCAATATATGCGAAAATATTTGATTGATTTTTTTGGTTGAGCTCATGAGCTCATAAAGTGAGTTAAAGTGCGCTCAAATAGATTAGGAACCAAATTACAAGTAGTATTTCCTCTGTTATGAGAGCAGCACATCATTGCAATGATCGCACCATTTATTGAGTGATGCACACTTTGTGTTACTTTTGTTATTCGTTTTTGTCGGATACAAAGGTTTGCTTAAAAGTCGACATTAAGCCTAAACCTATCAGACCTATCAGAAAGGGTATCTCTCGACTCTTTATGTATTGATTACTTGTGGCAGAAGAATGAATATACGATTGGCTTCTATTCTGACGGAAATATTATAATAGAAAACTATATATTATGTTCTAAACCAACAAAAAATTTGCCTCTTTTTTCATAAATACAATAAAAGTGATGATAGAGAAGATGTTGTGATCGCGAGTCGGATGGGATGTTCTCAGACTAGGCTTGAATTCAAAGCAATTTCATCATTTCTGGCGCTACAATATTTTCAAGTGTTTTGAAAGCCATTGTCGAGAAAATTATACAAAAAGTATATAGAGTTTAGTTTATGGCAAAAGTTAGCAAAACTATCTCAATATCCAAAGTATTTCAGTCATAATTCACAATCCGATGAATTAATATTCAGTTGTATTGCAAGTATAGCACACTTACTGGTGCACAGCCTCTTACAGATTGCAAAGTTCTGGCAATGGGTTACTCCCACTCCAAGTTTACTGTAAAAGATGAGAGAAAACATGGAATATATTAATATTAAGTCAAAACTACAACCATTTGAGACATTTGTTTGACATCAAAAATATGATAACAAATTTGAATCATTAAATCACATTTCAATCGCTGACTTTAACTCATTCCTCATCGATTCATAAGTGCAGTCATTAGTGAACATTATTTCTACGATTTCATGAAAAGAGGGCCTATTCTTAGGCTCATAAGACCAGCACAAAGACATGAGAGCAAACACTAAATCACTGCATTCTTCGGGTTTTGATAATCGCTTTCCGTCTTCAATATAAACAATGATCTCAGAGTTGGCGATCTGTTCATAGGGCTGATCACCAAAGCTATACATTTCCCAAAGCACTATCCCATAGGACCAGACATCAGATGCGTGAGTGAATGTTCCACATTTGATAGATTCGGGTGCATACCATTTGAGAGGCCATCGGCCACGAGTGGAGGCCTCGTATAACTCTTGGTCTCTAAGAGCGCGGGATAACCCGAAATCACTGACTTTGATCTGGCTTTTGGAGACCAAGAGTACATTTCTTGCGGCCAAATCTCTGTGAACGAAGCGACGGCTCTCCAAATACTTCATTGCGATAGCGATTTGGATCGACCAGAGTTTGATATCGTGAGAAACATTTACTTGATTTGGACGATCAATCAAAAAGTCGTGAACACTTCCCATTGGCGCCAACTCCTGTATCATCATTAATGGAGAGTCAGTGCACACACCTAACAGTTTGATAATGTTTGGGTGTTTCACACTTGTCATCACTTCGACCTCTTTGAGGAAGTTATCAATTTGTCGTCTCATTTGGAGGTCTTGTTTCCTCAATATTTTAATCGCTACTAAAGTCGGCTCTCTATTAGCTCTGTTCCAAATTCCTTTGAAAACGTCGCCGTACTCTCCAGTCCCAATCAGAGGACCGGCTTTCAGTTCATTACTATCAATAAATAATATCGATTTAATGTTCTCATTGTTTTCATTAGATTCCAGGCACTTATTCTTAGTATTGCTTTGAACCAACTTTTTATTTATTGATATATCGATAAACGACAAGAGCGGAGCACTCAGTCTTGACGGCATACCATCCGAGTTCTGCATATAATAGCTCACCAAATGCTCCAGTGATGGCCAATAAGGGCCGGTATCGATGAAATAGCACTGATAGTCAGATTGTATTTGAAAATTATAAACTCTTTGTTGGTAAGCCATCGCCAAAACATATGTGTTGTGATTTGATCTGCTCTTCCTGACTAAGAAGGAGCCGTCTTTCTGCCCTGATTTCTGAAACAGTCTGTCGGTCTCACACCTACTCATTATGTGTTCACAAAACCATTGATTTTTTGGCACCAAATTATTGACGGCTCGATTCGAGTAGAAGTGACACAACTTCTTGCACTTCCACTCTTTCTTTTTAATTGCCATATCTGTTGGCGTCTCATTCAGGTTAGATCGCGGATGTGGTGCTGCTCCACATTCTAATAACATTTTAGCCACTTTGACATTTCCATAAAAAGCAGCGAAATGGAGAGCTACCCATCCCTCGCCATTACTGCGAACAAAGGTCTCCGCTTTTCCGTCGATTACCAATAGTTTAGTGAATTTCGGTTTATTTAGTTTTGCGCATAAATGCAAAGGAGTTATAGATTCAGAGTCTTTGCAGTTGACGTTAGCGCCGGCACTAATCAGTTGTTCCACAATTTTGTAGTGTTTATGTTCGTCTAACTCGATTGCTAAGTGCAAAGCTGTCCGTCCCATCTCATTTCTAGACTCTACATTTATTTTGACCTTTGACTGCAATAACTCAGATACGACTCTGTGCTGACCAGATGCGACCGCCCGGTGCAGGAGATTACTTAATCCATGTCTTAACGTCTCTGATGGAGGGTTTACACAGCGGCAGTGTTTTCTCAAAAATATGAGACTATCGTTTGTGGCACTCAAGTCTCGAAAGTGCTTTAAAAGCATATCCAACCCATGAATAGCAGCTCCGCTGTCGATACAAAAGATGGGGTCGTCGCCTATCTTTTGGATTTGGTAGTGGACTACCGAACTTTTGTGTACACAACTCAATACATAATCTCCGGGTGAAGACACACTCTGGCGAACTAAAAATAATCCCTCAGACAAACCAAAAGCATTGAGAATATCTTCAGCTTCGGTTCGAGTAATGGGACCGAAATACCAATCGTTCTCATAGTTTGGCTCATTTTTATGGCTGTTTTGTTTGTTGGCTTCCATTTCTGTTGAAATCTTTGCAAAATTTCTCTGTAAAATAAAGATATTTTAGGGAAAACTAATTACATTTTTTTCCGAAGATAAGGTTAATTCAAAAGTGGCCTAATATTAGTTCGCATGAGATCTCACTTTTGACAACTAGTCCTTTACGTGCCTTCACTAAAGTCTATATTAATATTTGATGACAAACTTTTATAAGGGATAAAAAACTATGTATTCATCCATTTGGCTGACATTTTCTGATTAAAGTGTGAGTCGTTATCATTATTATCAGCAAAAATAGTCAATCAAAGAGTAATCTCAAACATAAAACACGATATAAAGTCTTTATTGCTATCAATACATTAGTAGTGAAAAGTCAGACAAAAAATAATTGTGTCTTACATTACACCATATCCTAACTGTTAATGAATAGCTCTGGCATTCAAATATCACTAAAAAAGATAACAAAACAGTAGTTAATTACAGTTAAGTTTTGCTAAATAACTTGTGAATTTCAATTAGATTTCAGTCTAATCTTAAAAAATTTGTTCTAAAAGTTAATTGAATCGAAAAAAATTCAATTATTTCTATGCGATTAAACAACGACTGTGTGTTATAATTAATTTCTGAGAAGTTAATGTCATCTAGATTAATTAAACAAAGATAAATTCTCTAGAAATAGTTTGAATTAAAGAAATTGAAATAAAGTGAAATTAATTTAAATGATTTGATTTGAAAAATTTAAAGTGCATTCGACTATTCAAATAAAAAAATTATTGAATATAAAATATTCAAAAATGTTATGGAAATTATTGAGAGTAGCCTATAGTTTGAGTCAAAGAATTGCAGAGAATAGAGAATTAGGAGGAAAGGAGAGAATGAATGCAAATCAGAAGAGGAAGAGCACAGAGAGAGTTAGCATTAGATGGCATAACACTATCGCCTAATGTCGCGCCAGTGATTTATTTTGAAAAATTAGCTTAGATAAGACAGCAACTATTGTTTGGGCCAAGAAAGGGATGAACAACGATAGGAATTAATCACAAATGAATCTCATTATTAAAATTATAACCAGAAATCACAAAACGATGATTACGAGAGACGCTAATAGAATATTCAACATTTAATGTCTATTAGTTTTTATATTCACTACAATGTTATGTCTCTTCTCTTATATAAAATTGCATTCAAATATATTTTCTAATACTTTGTTCGCCACAAATATAATACAATATTTAATATAAAATCCTATTCTACAGCAAATGTAGAGGAAACTCAATTGAAAGCAAAGTACATAAAAACACATTTGAATAACCAGGCCCTCAGCGCCCACACAAATTGACTGAGAAATACTCAAAACTCTTTTAATATTTTTTTATCAGTATTTTGTCGACAAAAAGAGTTTAAATTTTCTCTTGAAATGCATTATTAAATGAGTCATAAGAAAAGTTAAGACAGATTAGAATTATTGACAAACATTTGACACAATATTTTTCAAAAATATTGTTCTCCAGAATAGAATATTTCAAATGAAATCAGATTTGTTTAATTGAATATTTATGACTCTTATTGAATGTATTCATTAATTGTTAATACTTAACGGCGAAGTGACAGACCGTGTCTTACGATATATTAATGGATACAAATGTCTGTCTAGACATTGGATTAAATCATATTTAATATTTTCATACTCTAGGTTAATCTTTAACTTTAAAGGTTATCCAAGCAAATGACTTGTGTTCAATTATTATGTATAAGAAATAAGCTGAACAATAGATTATCATGTTCTAACTTTTATGGCAATATAAATGAAAACAATTTAAATAAATGGTTGAAGTAATGATTGGCACAAAATGAACAAAAGAAAAGCACATAACTATTCAAATAAATGCATTTTGTTTTATGAAAAGTATTGATATTTAATAGAATCGAATCACTGGATAACAAACGTAAGAATTTTCATTTAATATATTTCTGTGAGAATATAAATTCGCTGTGAATTCGTTAAAATCCTTTAAAATGAATTTGTTATTGTTATGGTTATATTTGGTATATATCCTGAGTTATTGCAAATTTTATGCACAATTTTATCTCATAAACCAATTTTGATTGTGTTATACAACCGTTCATTCATTTCATTCTCATAGAAATCTTTAGAAAAAAAGAGTATACAAAATGATAAAATAGTAGACTATTATGGCATAGATTTGATCGAATTATTTGGAAACACAGATAAACAGCTGCAAAGACTGCGAACACTCCAAACACTGGCATTAAGTGATATTTTCAATGAAAAAATATATTCGTTTGCAGCGCTTTAAACCCGTGTATTTTATTATAGCCTGTGCTCATCGAAGTGCCCGAAAAAAGGTTTGTGACACTACTAGTGCTCTATCAGGCTATCGCATAAAGTATATGTCCTGACACCACCTGCGTTCATATTCTTTACTCAATATATTACAATATCAAACGACTCGTTCAGTGTTCACATGAGTTGCAATGAAATGAAGTTTTTTTTCATTTTTCGACTTTTATTCAAATAGAGAAATGTTGACAAAAAAGCAAAAAAAGCATAAAAAAGTATAAATTGCAAGTGCATAATTTAATTGTTTTAGTCATTTCATGAAAAAATACATTTGTACTATCTGATTGAAAATTTACAAAATTCAAATCCCATTATTCTATTTAATCAAGGTGTGAAAAACATTATAAGATGAGAGAATCAGGCCAAAAGTTTTGAAACTCTCAAGAAATGAATGTTATGTGCGAAACTTCTTGATTTCTCCTTAATAATGATCTTCTCTAAAGTATTTTATGACTGCCCCTTATTGATAGCAGTATTATTCTGTGCTTTTTACTATAGAGGATGTAATGATGGCTTATATCATTTATCATGCATTTTTAACTAGATTACACTAACAAAAAATTATCCTGGATATTTAAGTTCGATCAAATTCACTAATTATATCCAATTTAACCACAGCATTTTTTGATCTACCAGAAAAGTTGTCTTGCAATTCATTCTTCAGAGAAAGCGCTATTGTGAGGGAAAGTGGCATTTAAGGGGAATTAATGAAACCGAGAATCATATGGACATGAATTCGAAATGCAAGCAATTTTTTGTGATATAAAGTGTAGATTAGTATTGATTTGTTCTACTATTAAGTATTTTAATTTTTCAATTTAATTAAAGTAAACTATAAAAAAAATAATAAAAAAACAAACAAAATTTTTTATCGTTTTTTAAAAAAAACCTAGCAAATAAAGTGTGAATTTTTGATGAAAATAGTAGAAAAGTGTTGGACTAAAACATAATTTGAATGGAAAGATAGATTGAATAGAATAAATGTAGTGCTGGACAAATACCTAGAAAACTAAATAGAAAAGTTGTTAGTTTTTATAATTAGTGCATTTGATAGTTGAGGTAACCCATAGTAACCAGAATTTTGACGTTTGCATTGAAATGTGGGAAAAGAGAACAAACAGAATGAGATATTGTGTGCAGACCATCGCTCGCACACAACTGCGACTAACAACAACTGCGAGGCACTGGTGGCAATCGAGGCAATGCTGGCAGAGCTGCTTAATTATAAAGGCACGTTTCCTAGAGTATTACCACTGACTCACTTCATTCTATACAGTCGAGTTGTGCTTTACTTTTGTTAGTCATGTTCGCAGAGTCCATACCCAACAGTACCACTCATTCACTTGAGTCTAACAACTATTCCACTGCCTCTCAACTACTCCTCTAATACGTTTGTAATGCACAGAATAGGCATTAAAGCATTGCATTCGAAGAATGAGTTGAGTTCACGCACTATAATATACTGAGTAAAACAAAAAACTTTTGCCTCTTCTCTCCGATCCTTCTCTTCACAATTCAGTCCAATATTTCAACTCTCATTCAATTGTTTTTCGTCGCATTTTATCTCACAGTCATTGCAAACCAAAACATTCTCCTTTCCATTCAAAACAACTTTGAAAAATTGCTTTTTATCAAAACACAAAGATCCCGAATAAAAGAATTCTATTGATTAGAAAACTTTCTTGCTAACAAATAAATTGGCTTATTTAATAACAATTTGCCATTTGATTTTTTGAAACATGAAAATATGCCCACCACGTCTTCAATTGTATTCCTGATATAAAATTCTCATTTTAAATAATAGAATTGAATTAACTTGAACATTTTAAGCAATGCTTTTAAGTTATTCTTTACGTCGATCAGTATTTGCTTAAAAGTTTTAGCATTCGGTAGAGTTTTACGGACTGAATATTAGATATATTTGAATAAGTTTAGAATATGTTATGTAAAAACATTGAGTTCGTTTTAATCACAGGTCCCCAAAGTCTGATTTCTTAGTAAGTTTTGGGGGTAGGGGTAGGTATCTGAAATAGCCCACCTTAGAGTAATATTATTAAAAGTTTTTTTTGCAAAATGCCATGTCACTTTTTTTGTTTTTAAAGGGGGTTTTCCTTATAAAGACTTTAGGCCCATGGCGATCTATGTTGTAATGCTAAGTAAATGAATTGAATTTTTGTTTTTTGTTGCTTTTCTGACGGTTTGCTTACACAATGCATTTGATAGAGTATTGAGCAAAGGATCAGCACATCAGCTGAAGGTATTGCACACTATATTTATTTTTTGTTCCGATTGTTTGCAACGCACTTGTCTATAGCGAGTGTGGATGTGCTGTTGTGGCTGTGCTGTTGTGGATGTGCTGAGCATGAGTGAGGCGATCGCATGAATCGCACTCACATCACAATTATTTATCGATTTGAGGATCAAATTTATTGGAAATTCGTCTGCATTCGCAAAATTACATGTGACTGATGTCTGACTATCAGAGACCAAACACTGGCACTTGTTTTGCCACAAAAAGCATTGCAAACAAACCAATTGCTTAAGAAAGTTGTGTCTCTAATTGTGGCACAAAAAGAGGACATTTTGTGTTAAGCCTTCTCGCAGTTAATCCTATGTTCGCAGAGAAACACAACAAAGCAATGAATGCATCAAAAAGATGGTAGAAATACATAAAGAAAGAGAATACAGGGAGAGAGTGGTAGAGAGCGGTAGAGAGTGGTTGGCATCTGTTGTAGGCATGCGTTGGACACACTCTGACGGAGAGGACGACGAGAGCACAAAAGAATAGCAATTGTAGGCCGTTCTCAACTGTATTTGGCTCTTGTATCACTGCTATGTCCTCCTTCTGCTCGATGCTAAGGCTGAAAATGGCTGAAAGTGGTTACTATTACTACAATACCAGGTTGTGTTAGTTCCCATCGCATCGATAGATTGTCTTTTGCCAGAAAACCCTTTTCTCGATCGTTAAATTCCATCGACAGAAGTAGAGGAGTGTTTAGGAGTGTCTGTTCTGAGCGTTCGATGCATTTTGATTGCCATTGAAACGATCGAAACGCGCAAATCATGGAAAACATGGGCGAGTTGGCCGACCAGCAAATGGGCGGTGGCAGTGGTGCCAGTTGTGGCAGTGCCAGCAATGAGGAGAACGACTCCACTGGTGTCCCAGCAGTTGATAACGTCGAAGCTGTCGAGTCAGTCGACAGTGTTGGTAGTGGTGTTGATCCGCCAGAGTTATTGCCAGCCCATGAAATAGCCTCAGAAATAGCCGCGACCCGACCTGAGTCGACAGACGGTGACGTCGACGAAGTAGACGAAGAAGTTGATAATTGTGAAGCAGACGACAACGACGTAACCGTTCCGGTGACCAGCGGTATGATTGACGCCACGGACTTTCGGGGCGTTCTTTCAGAGCCCACTTATCAAACTTTAAATGGCCGGATGACTCCCCCCGGCTTTACAACGTCCAGTTCATATGCCACTCTGACCCCTCTGCAGCCGTTGCCCCCCATATCGACAATGTCGGACAAATTCACTCACCATTACGGCCATCCGGGCAATGGAGGGTTCGCTCTGATGCATATGCAAAACGCCGCCTCTCTCGGTATGAATGCCAATCAGTACCAGTACGACAAGTCAATTGTCGGCACTGCTATGGCAGCCGCAGGTATGAACATTCAGAACATGTCACCCACTCTCGGTGTTACTACAGGACACCATCACCACCACCACCATCACCATCATGTGACCGCCGCCACTATCATCAATTCCAACGGCGGTATTCATTCACATTCGAGTGGGATTCCATCGCCGCCATACCCTTCCAATGGATTACATTCACCAGATAAGAGTCTGTCGCCAACTAATGGTTACGATTACACATTAAGACAGGGATCGCCTCAAAGCCCGTCGTCCGTTAACCTCCATTCGCCAACATCTCTGATGCCGGCGCTCAACGGTCTGCCGACGTCTCCTCCTTCGAGTCACATTCCTTCACCGCCACCAACACAGGTGTCATCCATGAGTTCAGTTCCAATAACAGTAAGTGGTGTTCTTACCTCGGGCACTGCATCGATTTCTGCACCACAACAAACGATAAGTCACGGGCACCATCATCTGAAAGTGGCCACCACTCTTACCGCAGCCCCACAACCCATCACAGTATTACAAGCAGTCACTCCAACCCCCGCAGCCATAGCACCGACAGCACAAACGGTCACAATAGTACAGGCGGCCACTGCAGGCATTAGCAATTTAGCCACAACCATAGTCTCGACCCCCGTCGCTGTTGTCACCTCTGCTAATGCTCTCCATCAACAGCACCAACAACTCAATCAAATCAAACACCAGCAACAGATCATCATTGGCGGCGCCAACAGCTCAAAACAGGTCAATAACCAGTCTATCACTCAGACATCGTCGTCCGCGTCCAACAATGGCGCCGACGACATTGAAGAGATCAACACCAAAGACTTAGCACAACGGATTAGTGCAGAACTTAAGCGGTATTCAATACCTCAGGCCATTTTCGCACAGAGAGTCCTGTGCCGATCACAGGGTACTCTGTCAGACCTACTCCGCAACCCTAAGCCCTGGAGCAAACTCAAGTCAGGACGTGAAACATTCAGACGGATGCAGAAGTGGTTAGAAGAGCCCGAGTTTCAGCGGATGTCAGCCCTACGCCTTGCAGGTAAGCCTCTGACACTTTGTCTCACAGTTACGCACATCACTTGTCTCTCACATTCAGTCGCCTATAAATTGTCTCTAATTATTATATCGCACTTTAATTATAAACCATTTTATAGATTTTCATTCATATGTTTTGTTGTTATGTAAATGCATTCAAATTATTATTTCTTTTTTATTTAAACTATAATTTTAATGTCTTTCATATGATTTGTTATTTTCTATTAAATTTTTAAATTTGATTTCATAATTGAGTGGTTTATTAATTTTATTTCACTTTTGTTATAATTATTTGTTATTTAAATATGTTTTTCTATATTGTTTGTTAAAATTGTTATGGTTTTAAGTTTATATGTTATGAATTCCAATCATTTCCTCCAATTTTATTTATCTAATAAATTCTTATCTCAAATTTATTCATTTTTTATATTATTTTATTATTTTTTTGATTTTTTGTTATGAATTTTTTTCATTAAATTTTAAAATATCAAAACCATATTTGAAAGCATAAGAAATATGGTGACATTCAAACGAAGTAGCGGTCCATTAGCTTCACTCTTAAATAATATTTCTTAGTAGTACCTCGAATACATTAAAACAGTTTTTTTTCTGAAGCATTTCTAAAACATTCACTGAGTACCTGAAAAATGAACAGTCGATGCGCCTGAGAAACAGTTTATCCCTCAATACTCGAGAGTAATGCTGTGTTTTAGACATTTGCGGTAAACCAAAAATGGTTTTAAAATTTTTGAAATAATCTCTAAAATGCCACTGAAATGGCAATAATTTAGAGATCTGTCATCAAAAAAATATATTTTATGACTCATAATATATTCTCAATTCATTTCAATCGTTATATTTTGAATCAAAACAATTTTATGAATACTTTTTTAATGCTTCGAGAGATTGATTTGTTTATAAACTGTGTATAGAAATAGTCATTTGAAAGCTATTCTCACTTGAAATGTCAAAATTTCAACAAATGAAATATAAGTTCTCATTTTGAAAGGTTTAGTAAAAACAGGAATACGAGTGAAAAGCCTGAATTCTGAGCCAAAAGAAATCATTTAAACTTCTATTCCTTTGTTATTTCCTATAATATGAATAATAAGAATTTAATTTTACGGAAACTTCGAGAGAAAACTTATTAATTATTCGCAAAATATATATCATCGTATGATTTTAATCTATTTCTCTAACAATTCAGTTGAAATAGTAATTCATTTATTCATTTAATGGGAAAATGGCAAAAATCTTTTCTTATCAGTCATTATCATGCAACTATATGAATAAGGAAGAATATATAGAAATATCGAGTGAGAAAATTAATGACAAATCACTAATGATCGGCAATATAAGAAAAAGTTTGCATAAATAAATAATAAATAATCGAGGCATTAAATTGTACTTAAAGTGAAGAACCAAATCTACTTTCATTCATTCAATAGCCTTGAATTCACTATTCATTTGAATTTAGATCTAGAATTTATTTATGATTAATATTATAAATACCTATAAAACTTTATTGAAATTTATTTTCTATAAAAGTTCTTTTGTTTACATATTTAACGTAAAATGGGAATCATTTTTCAGTCTCGTCGCTATAATTTCCAATTTGTCCTCAATTAAATGAATTCATTGAACTTTGAATTAAAAATCTATAAAAAAGACTTTTCTCATATCGATTAATCAAATAATGGGATTTTTATTTGTGAAAGATATGAGTCAAAGACAAATAGAATCAAAGAAATAGAAATAAATTCATGAGTTTATGCTAAAGAGAATATACTTTATTTGATACTTTAGTTAATTTTTTAACTAAAACATTATATAATTCAAATATAGATAAGAAGTGATAGATTTGAGAGATTTCTAATAACTAGAAATGTTAATTAGAAAAACTCGGTAATAGTTATTGCAGTCATTTCTTTTAATGGGTAATCATTCAGATTTGCCAGTTAGAGAAGAGCAAAATAGTTTATGTTGTGACACTTGTGTGCAATTTAATGATATGAATTTGACTTAATTTCATAGACATCTTATCTGAGTTTCATTTCTCGTAGAGTTTTAAACCACATTCGCTTACAGTTAAAAAATAAAACACTTTTCTGCTGAGCTCTCATTTAATCAAAATATTCTGTTATACTTGAGTGAGATATCTGTGGAATATTAAATGAGTAAAGAATTTTTGTAGTACAGGTTCTCTGATCCAAAGGTGAACAGAGTTGGCGAAAGTTTCGTTCCTTAAGAGATAACTTTCTATGTGTTGTCAAATATATTCGAACCGAAAGCAATGCATTTCAATATCCACTTTAAACAGTTTATGTGGCTGTATGTCAGTTGCCATAGAGATATCAGCTCAGAATAAGAGCCTCACCCTAGCATTTGCTATATCTGGTGTTGATATTTGTCATATATTCCCTTCATTTTAATGCCCACTTCTCTATCTGTTCCCCTTTTTCTCCAAAAATGACTCACTTGTAAAAATAGCAAACTTGGTGTGTGTGTGTGTGTGTGTGTGTGTGTGAGAGAGAGA
>JAQIWP010000393.1:0-27201 GCA_034695525.1 Euzetes globulus
GATTTTTTAGGAAAAGAGGGTAATCAGGACTTGGATTTCGGTGCTGTTCAAAGAGGAGATCCAGAAATGGAGCAGAAGCTTAATCGAGTGATAAGAGCTTGTATTGAGTATTCGGGTAATCATTACTAATCATCTAATAATGAAATAGTCATAAAATATTGAATGTCCACAAGAATACAACCCAATTCTGTCGATTCACGACCAGGGAGCCGGTGGTAATGGAAATGTACTCAAAGAAATCGTTGATCCTTTGGGAGCAAAAATTTATGCCAAAGAATTCAGTCTCGGAGATCCCACTATCAATACATTGGAATTATGGGGCGCCGAATATCAGGAAAGCAATGCTATACTCGTTAGACCAGAAGATAGTCGGTTATTGCAAAAGATAAGTGACCGCGAAAAGTGTCGAATCGATTTTGTCGGACAAATCACTGGTGACGGACATATCACTCTTATTGAAGACACTGAAGGCAACGGCAAACAAAATGGATGTGCCGTTCATTTAGATTTAAAACATGTCTTGGGATCAATGCCTCAAAAAACCTTTGATTTGAAAAAAACTGTTCCTATTTTGAAACCTCTCAGACTTCCTAATGATTTGCAAATAAGTGAAGCTGTGAATAGAGTGCTTCGATTGCCTTCAGTTGCTTCTAAAAGATATTTGACAAACAAAGTAGACAGAAGCGTAACAGGTATGTTCCCTGTATGCCCCCAAATTCCACATATCATCAATTATTTGGTATAAAAATATAGGTCTGGTCGCACAACAGCAATGTGTCGGTCCACTGCACACACCATTAGCTGATTATGCGGTGATTGCTCTCAATTATTTCGATGTGAAGGGAAGCGCCACTTCAATTGGGGAACAGCCTATTAAAGGTTTAATATCAGCGAAAGCGAACGGAAGGCTAACAGTGGCCGAAGCGTTGACTAATTTAATGTTTTGTGTAATCACTGATTTACGAGACGTCAAGTGTTCAGGAAATTGGATGTGGGCAGCTAAAGTCCACGGTAATTGATTATTTATCTGATGTCAAGTCCTCACTTATTTTAACATTAATTAAAATGGTCAGGTGAGGGTGCCAAACTGGTGGAAACCTGCCAGCAGATGTGCCAAGTCATGAATGAGCTTGGTATTGGTATTGATGGGGGAAAAGACTCACTCTCGATGGCAGCTAAAGTCAAAGTTAATGATGGATACGAAGTGGTCAAATCTCCTGGAACTCTAGTTGTGAGCGCTTATGCACCGGTACCTGACATTAGAGTTAAAGTGACACCTGAACTGAGGATCGATGGCACAAAACTTGTATACATCAACTTCAGTGGTAATCAGAAGCTGCGAATTGGAGGCTCAGCTTTGGCACAAGTATTCGGTCAAATAGGAGACGAATCACCAGATTTGGATAGACCACAACTTTTGAAAGACTCTTTCAATTTGGTGCAGGATTTGATTAGAAGAGGGATTTGCACTGCAGGTCACGACATAAGTGATGGCGGACTCATCACATGTTTATTGGAAATGGCATTTGCTTCTAATTGCGGATTAGATGCTAACATACAATCTGACGGCAATACAGACATTGAAGTGCTGTTCGCTGAGGAGCCAGGAGTTGTCATTGAAGTGAAAGAGTCATATTTGTACAAGGTATTAGACGACTTCAAACAAATTGGAATTGAACCACAAGTTATTGGAAATGGTCTCGAAGGACAAGACTTGGTGGTTATCCATATTAATAATGAAATAATTCTCAAAGTAAATACAAATATCAATCAATTATTAGATATGAATCGAAATATTCAAAAATCTGATTTTAGGCCAAAATGACTGAATTGAGAGACAGGTGGGAAGAGACCAGTTTTCAATTGGAAACCTTTCAAACCAATAAACAGTGTGTTGGTCAGGAAAGAGAAGGACTCAAATACAGAACAGCTCCTCAATGGACATTGACTTACAACCCGAACCAAATAAATATAAGTAATGAAAAATGTCGAAAGAAATATATTTCAATGAATTGTACTTAAATCAGATATAGACAATCACTTCAAAAGTGCTCCAAAGGTAGCCGTCATTAGGGAAGAGGGAACTAATGGAGATCGCGAAATGATTGCCAGTCTGTTTATGGTAGGTTTCGAAGTGGCCGACGTCACCATAACTGACATTCTGAGGGGCAATCTTACTCTCGAAGCATTTAGAGGACTTGTTTTTCCCGGAGGCTTTTCTTATGCAGACGTATTGGGCAGTGCCCGGGGATGGGCAGCAACCATGTTGTTCAACAAGACAATAGAGCAACAGCTTAAAGGCTTTCGGTCTCGAAAAGATACTTTTTCTCTCGGGGTTTGCAATGGATGTCAACTCATGGCTCTAATGGGTTGGGTTGGCTCACAATCTGAAGGTAAACCTTGTTATCGACCAAGAAGAATAATAATGGATATGCTATGAAACTAATACTTTGAATTAATTGAGAACAGGTCGACAACAAACATTACTGACTCACAATCAATCGGAACGATATGAAAGTCGTTTTGTTTCGGTCAAAATTGAAGACAAGAGCAATTCAGTTATGTTGAAAGGTATGCAAAATTCAGTGATGGGAGTTTGGGTGTCACACGCAGAGGGAAGGTTCACCTATCAAAATCAACAAATATTTGAAGCGATTCGCGACAATAATTGCATTGCTTTGCGTTATGTCGACGACAAAAACAATTGGACAGAAGAGTAATGACAAATCTATTGTAAACAAATACCGAATTTCATTCCTACTTCAATAGATATCCAATGAATCCAAATGGAAGTACACTTGGAATCGCAGGAATTTCCAGTTTTGATGGCAGACACTTAGGTTTGACAACTTTTAACTTAAATCTAATTTGAACATTAAATACTTGTTTGGACAGCTCTTATGCCTCACCCGGAGAGGAGCACATTCCTATGGCAGTGGCCATATATTCCGAAGAAATGGAAATCACTAGAAGTGAGTCCATGGACTAAGATGTTCAGAAACGCATATGACTGGTGCCTCACTGTTTAACTCCCATCTCAAAACAATCAATTAGTTTTGAAAATTAATTTTTATTGACTTTCATTTAATTGAATCACATTTTTAATAAATATTTGATAAATAAATAATTAAAACAATTATGAGATCTAATGATTGGTTTAATATTTGACTACTATTTTCAGTTAATCGAAAAAAAGGCTACATTTTAAACATTAAACTACAATTGAGTAACCCTTTTGATGATTATATAATCTCAAATAGTAATCAAAGTTAGTGACCAAGATATTATCACGATTTTAAAAATAATATTAATAACAATATTACATGATGTTTGTTCCTATAGATTTTGAATAAAAATATGAAAATATTTGTGATTCATCTTTCTAATAGATTTAATATCCAATTAACAACTAGCTAAACTTAAAAATGAATTAAAACAATCACTTCTTATCTACCCTACTCTACCCTACTCTACCCTACTCTACCCTACTCTACCCTACTCTACCCTACATATACACTGTATAACTACTGTATAACTACTGTATTGGATAGATGTATAGGTGGATAAGATCAATATTCAAAAGGTAAAAGAAGACAGGAAGGGATGTAAAATTACATACTTTATATAGTTTATACTTTGTCACCATAAAAGATGTACTTCTAAAACTATCAGGTACAATTGAAAAAAATGTTTTGGGGCCTTGTACATTTGATTAACTGAAACAATAGTCCAATATTAAGCCGAATAATCAAATAAAGTGTATTTGCGATCAGTTATAGAGAAAAAAGTTTGATTGAAGTCATAAAAGGCTTGAAAATGAAATAAAGTATTGGTTAAGACAAACAAATACTCAGAGATTGCAAATAAGGTGTAAACTCCTGTTTCGCAATACGCGTTATGTCTTAAATAGAAACAAATGGCAAACATTCCCGAAATTATATTAGTTATTGTCATATATTGTTTGAATTTCGATTTATTATATTTGATTGAATGCAAGATCATTCCAATAAAAGCCGATAACATAAACGTTAAGAAACACTTGGAGTGAAAGCCTATTGATTGCAATCAAATTAATCGACTGATCATTATATCGATAAGACTTACCAAACGATTCGGTGGACGAGACGTAAGTCAGTCCTAATAGTGAACTGATTTCAATGACATTCGTCACAAAAACTAATTTTGATTTATATCTATTGTAATACAGGAATGCAACCAAATATCGGGGGAACGAATGCAGACCAATGGCCAGACGCCAGACATACTTCTGGGGCTCAAACGCTCCGATGGCTGCACTGACCGACGGCAAGAAGTTCTTCACTCCACAGTGGGTCGACGTCGACGTCTCGAAATTGAATACTAGAGACCACAATATGCATACAATTAGTGCCAATAGTGGCAAAAGAACTGTTACAACGGCTAATGAAGGGAAGGCCATCGATATGGTTGTGTCAGCACTATTGTCACTGAGTGGCCGGTAAGCAATTGATTTGCCGGAGTTGTGCCAATTGGTGGCCATTTCAGTTGCTATCAATTGAAACAATCAGAAAATGTGATGCATTTGGTTGTAAACAAGGAGAGGGCGCATGTCTTCAATCAATTCAATGGTTGTTTGTTTGGACTCACATATGACTACAAATTTTTCAATCATTACTTAATCACTCTTTTTGTCTCACTTTTAGTAAACATTTAATTTTTAAGTCATTTATTTTTAAATCATTTGATATTTCGAACTAAAGTTGAATTTGTTTCAATCCATTGAGTTTTGTCTCATAATTGGAATCAATGAACGTAAAGAATTGAATGGAAATGTCAGTCAAAGACTTGGAAAAGTTTGTCCGACATTTTGTTCTTAAATGCGTTCAAGTGATTGTTCAGTCGAGGCTCGGATCAAAGACAATCAAAACTCAGTCTAATCCTAAAGGCAACGATTGGTTCAATTTGGCCATCAATGACATCAAAGATATTAATGAACAGACGAAGAAATGTTTGGAATCGATTGGAGAACAAATAGATTGCGATCCAAAACATACGAACAGTTCGTTGATTACAATTAAAAACGATTGGAAAATATGTTGTGAAATATCATTGAAGACAACTGACGGCAATTCAATGACTCTCGAGTATTGGTTTGTGTCCAATGAGTCGTATTCAGCCAATGAGGACCAGAGCGCAGTCCAGTCCTCCCCAACTCTTATTATCTACAATTTGTATAACAAAATGAGTCTAATGTTGAAGTCGTTGATAGCAGTGACCAGAGCCACCCCCGCCTACAAACTCAGTCAAAGGGGTCAGAGCGCAGATTCCTATATAATCTGTTATCGGGTTTATCGATGCGATTCTGATTCAAATATGTTCACTAACGAGGAAGAGTCGCAACACTTTTCTTCAGTTAAACAATTGGGTTCCATTAGAAGTGCTTTTAATGAACTCTTCATTTCATTCATATATCGAACAGACCTTTCAATCGATTCTAAAGCAGTCAATGAAAACATTACTATTAATAACAGTTCTGTTCCCAAAAGTCCTCAATTGCTTCCTCTGAAGAGCGATCACTTCAAAAAAGAGGACAAACTTCACAAAATAGAAGAACGCCATCCAAATAAACCATTGATGGCTGCCTTCGCCTTCACTTCTGATAATAGTAATCAATTTTTTTTACTTTTAAATGTTGTTAACTATTGTCCACAATTGGTTTCATTACTATATTATACTTAACTCGATTAATCAATCTTTAAGAGGATCTAGTTGGTTCAAAATTACAACCAAATTCAGTTCAAAGATTCTTATATTAAATTTAGTTTAGTCTATATTTTAAAAAATGATTTTTCAGATTCAGAAAACCTTTTGTTGATACCGGAGCCACCATTCAGTACGTTATTCCAGAGCCAAGATATTACTGATACATCTAAGAAGATAACGTCAGGATTGTCTCCCAGTTCTCCAATTATTCCCCAGAAATCTGAGCCAATAATAATACCAACAAAGAGTCCATTAGAACAGAGCATCGCTTCTTCGCCAATCTATTCCTCTTCAGGGGACTCATTCGTTTTCGTTGAGCTGAAGGCACCGTTTGCTTCTGAAGAAAGCCACGAATTGGGTTCATTCTTCAACGGGCCGTCCCCCACATTCACTGGTAGTGGTGGTGACTCGACAGGAGATCTGTCAGACCTAACCGTGACTTTGGCTGAATTGGAATCCAATGCTCAGGAATTGGACAGTTTTGTCGAATCCATTTGTTTGACGCAAAACGAAGAAGAAGTGAAAGAAACAGATTAGACTTCAAAGAGATTATATTTTATGTATATTATCACCAATTAATTAAATGTCTTCAAAATCAAAGTTCAAAATCATTTCATTTTAAGAAATAAAATTTTATTGAATTTAAAATCATTTTCTTTTTTAAAGGCTTTTATTAATGAATTGTACGAAAAGAGTGGCAATCATTTGATTGTCTGAAATCGGATGCGTTTTTGTATAATTAATGAAAAGTCGACGCAATTTATTCAATTCGATGCCAGAAATGCTTTTATTCAGATTAACCTTTTGTTTGGAGTCTGGAATCACTATATTTTTCAATTGTCCGGTCTGTGCACAAGTCAGCACTTGTCTGACCACTTCTTGTGTTTTTGAATCCAATTCATAAAGAAAATTAGTAGAACTCAAAGCCGGCGATTGTGTCGACAGATTAGGTTTGGGAGCCTTCCTTTGGTAAAGAGCTGTCATTATATCATCGAAA
Source organism: Euzetes globulus (assembly GCA_034695525.1). Lineage (NCBI taxonomy): Eukaryota > Metazoa > Arthropoda > Arachnida > Sarcoptiformes > Euzetidae > Euzetes > Euzetes globulus. The sequence goes on from JAQIWP010000393.1 coordinate 6,740, forward strand.
CATACGTCTTCTGATTTGTCTTCAATAACAAAAAGTGGTGAATCCCAGCGATTCGATGGTTCGGGAGGTTCATAACGTTGAACTAAGGCGTCAAAGGTGTGTTTGTCATAAGTGTCCAACAAATTAGGCGAAGACTGACAGTCGTTGGACACAATTTGTGCGCTTCCTTTCAATTCAATGACACAATGAGTTGTTTTACGCTCTTTTGAACTGCAATAGAGTTCATATCTGAAGCCTTTGATATAATTACTGGCGTCTAATATAATCAGATTGTCTGCATTCAAATGGCGCTCAACCTCTGATTTGATCCAACCTCTCAATTGTTTCTCAAGCATTGAATTCGTGTACAAAACATTTCGTTTATTTTCATTCAATTTTATTTCATCTGATATTACGATAACTTTTGAGCTGAGCTTATCTTTAAACCAATTATTTAATTTATTAGTCAATACTGTTTTACCACTCAATGGTAGTCCACAGACAATAATCAAAGGCATAATAATTGGTTCTCTTCAGACTTGAAAGTTTTGTTTACAAACATTACTTCCCTACACAAACAGTTAATGTACCACTGGAGTAGAACTTTTGTACGAATAAAGAAAATATTTTGTTGAATAAATGAGTTGCTTAATGCGTGAAATGAGTATAATCAATTATATTCAAATGTACTTTCAAACACGAGTGTTTTGGTAATAAACATTTACTCCGATAATATTTAAAGGACTCAATGCTTTCAACTCACATGTTGTCAACACATGACTCAAACGTGTGCCTTACGTCAACATTTAAATTTAAAAATCTTGGTGCAACTTGATTCAGCCAAAACCATTCTCAAGACTATCGAAATCTTATTATTATTATTATTTCATATCTTATAATTTAAATTGTCTTAAATTGGGTCTCAATTTAGTCAAAATGACATATAATTTTGAACTGGTTAAAAGTTTAACAATAGGTGAATCTGAAATGATTTTTGATAATCAGTTTCATCCAACCAAAGATAATATTCTGGCCATCAGTACCATTGAGGGTGACATCAAAATGTATTAAATTTGTAGATAATTGAACTTGCTCATTGTTTACAAGTTATTTTTAGTATCGACTCAAAAGCGGATACAAATAATGTGGTAATGGACTTAAAGCGTCACCACAAAGGAAGTCCCATAAGGAAAGTTCGGTTCACAGGCACTGATTTGTTAGTCAGTGCCGCCAAAACTCTCAAAATATTGGATTTAAATACCGGACAAATGTTGAGGAAAATCGATAATTGCGGACAAAAAATCTATTCCCTGCTTATTATCGACAACTATCTGTTGTGTGTCGGCGACGACTCCGGGCTATTCAAAGTATGGGACTATCGAGTAGATCGGGGAATATATATGGAGTTCAACGATTGTGAGGGTTATGTCAGTGATTTGGACGTCGATGACAGTAAGCGTACAGTTTTGGCCACTTCTGGAGAGGGAACACTTTCTGCATTCAATATTAGAGCCAAAAGAATGGAACTGCAGTCGGAACTGTTTGACGCCGGCTTCCAATCCGTGCGCTATATGGAAGCAAAGGGCAAAGTAGTGGTCGGGGCAGAAGACGGTGCCATCAACATATTTAATTTCAATGAATACGGAAATATCAGCGACCGATTTCCTATTAGGGGTGACTCTACAAGAGGTCAGGGGATGTGTAGTATAGACAACGTTGAGCTGATCAACGATGAAGTTATTGTCGTCGGTTCCTCTGATGGCAAACTACGAGCCGTCAATATTTTGCCAAATAAAGTACTCAAAGAAATAGCAAAGTCTGAGTCCGGTATTGAAAGCCTCGATGTCAACCAAATTACTAAACAGATATCCGCGACATATGATAATGTCTTGAATTTATACAATTATTACCAAATCAGTCAAAAGTCAGACCCTATGTCCAGTAAATCTGAATTTTTTTCTGGTCTTATGACTTAACTCTCCATTTATATGAACTGAATATTATTTTTATGTTTTTTTATATATAAATAAAATGATATTAAAAAAATGATATTTGTTGGCCAAGTATTCATTAACTGGAAAAGAGTTGTTTGACTGCTTTAGTGTTCATTTTTTTGAGCCATTAATGCATTGAAAACAAATTCATTGGTTTGAGTTAATGTGAATAATGAGTGGAGTCTATTGTGATTCGAGAACTTATTTGACCTCAGGTGGGAGTTTGAAACTCAATAATCATTTTCTGTATTCAGTCATTTAGTCAAAGTTACCAAAAAATTCAAATCATTTGAAAATGAGTGAAAATGGTGTCCACTCCTCTGCATCGACTGATTTGCCCAAAACAGTCGGTAACTCAATGAATGATAGTCAAGGAATTGCAATGTCAGCGGCTCTGGTAGTGGACGCCAAAGAAGGACATCTTCTGATGTGTCAGTCCCCTGATTCGGTTGATGTGAAACTATATTTTCTGTATCGACACCCGATCTTTCAATATCTGGTTTATTTAACAATAATTGGTCATCACTCATTGGTTTTATTCGAGCAAAACTCAAAAAATCAAATCTGGCTCATTTGCCTGGAGATTGTGTGTCTCTCAATTTATTTATTGCGTCTGACACATTTACTTTTGTTCACTCATTGGTCAATCTTACGAAATGATAAGAAGAACGTTATAGTTGTGGTCACTCTTTTGGCCACAATTTTGGAAATACTTGTTAGTCTTATATTCGATGATTACATTCGTTGGACTCCAGTATTGCGGCCCCTCTTTATAATAAACTTTTCTGAGAATAAACAGGTAAACTTTTATAAATTAGATATATTTTCTTTACGTTTTAAAGTTATTACACTCGAACAACCATTTTTTTTAAACTTGCTGATTTTTGTGAGCCAATAATTAAAACCGTCTCATAAACTTAATGTTAAGAAAGGTTCAATTTTGTGAAACTATTGGCTGACCTATTGGCTAACACAAAATTGGTACTATGAAAGTTTCGATTAGATCCGAATAAAAGTATTGAAGGGTCAACAATAGTTTACTCTAAAATACTTCTAAAAGACCATAATTATTAGATTTTAATTTAATCTTAATTTTAACTTTACTTTCACCTATAGATCCGAAGATCATTTAGAAACATACGAAACACTTTACCCGATGTTTTGAATGTATTGATTCTATTTTTCGTATCGATACTAATGTTCTCAATCATTGGTTTGAAACTGTTTGAGAAGCAATCGATAGTTGTGGGCACTGACACCAAACTTGAAAAATATTTTTCCAATTTTTTTGACATTGTCTTTGATCTCTATGTCTTAGGTATGAAAATATTACCTTATATTCAAAACTATTTGTAATTTCTATTTCGATATATATTCATTTATTAAAATTGGTCCTGTTTCAATCAACTGGTTATTAAAAAATTTAGATTAAATTAGTTTTTAAAAATTTCAAATCATTTAAGTTTATATTTATCAAGTTACTTTTATTTACTTGCTTGGATCAACCAAAGAAGACTAAGACAATTAAAAATGATGATCGAAATAGAATTATAAACTATATTGTTTTTATAAATTAATCTGGACGAATCAAAATTATTATTTTAGTGACCACCGCTAATAATCCCGATATAATGTGAGTATTGCTTGTTGAAAGTTCAGTTTAATCTGAAATTATTTTTTAAAGGATGCCGGCTTACAATCAGAATAATTGGTTCTCAATATATTTCGTTATATTTGTGGTCATAAATCTCTATTTATTTATGAATATAATTCTGGCCGTTATTTACAACAACTATAGAAAACACATGAAAGTAAGGAAAATCATCAAAATATTATTAATTTTGACAAAAATTTTATTTTCAGAGAGAAGTAACGAATTTGATGACTTTAAAGCGACAAAATTTTTTGAGAGCATTCAATTTATTGTCCAAGAACAAAGAAAATTTGACAAAAGGTGACAAAACGAATTTATTAAATATCGGAATTACAAGGGAAACATTCGAGAACTTCATGACAATTGTATTGAAGGTTGACACCAATTATCAGAAACATATTTCTACTTTAATTTCAATTTATTGGTCTCTATTGGAAACAAATCAAAGAATATCGAAAGAAAACTTTTTCCAGTTATTGGATTTATTTAACTTTGATATTGAAATCTTGACCAAAACTGGCACCAAAACTATCTTTGAAAAAATATTTAAAGATTTATATGAGAGCAGAGGTTCAAGAGTTATGAGAAAAGCAGTCAAATCGAGATATTTCCGTTATTTGTTTGATACTTTAATTTTATTCAACTCCATAATAATCGCTTTTAATTATGATTACATTTACATCGAATGGAGTTTACTATTATTATTCGCATTTGAAATATTGGCAAAACTTTATACCTTTGGTTTCATTTCATTCATAAGAAAGTTTTGGAATATTTTCGATTTAATAGTTATTGGTTTGGCTTTAATTCTTTGCCTCATAATTGAATTGAGAAATAGTTTAAACCAAGAATTAGAACGTTATTTGGATTTGTTATTAATTCTAAGAGTTCTTAGACTTTGCAAAATCATAACAACCATTAATCGTTTCAAAGTTGTCGTCAAAACAGTCTTAGCTTTGATTCCTTCAATTTCGACTTATTTGGGATTACTATTTGTTGTCTATTATATTTATGCCTTAATAGGGATCAGAATATTCTCTCACTTAAGGGATGACACAAATAACAATTGTCAGACAAATGCAATTCATTGCTGTCCAAAGAATGAGAGTTTGAGTGTCAACTACTGTACCCTAAACTTCAATAGTTTTCCGAATGCAATGCTATTATTGTTTGATTTAATGGTAGTAAATCAGTGGCATGTTATGGCCCGAACTCAAGAGTTGGTTTCTGGAACAAAACTGACTCGTTTATATTTCGTGTCTTTTAATTTGATCTGTGTTATTCTTGTACTCAACATACTGACTGCTTTCATTTTGGAGGCATTTATATTAGAGTACATCGATTTAACTGAAAAACAAACCAACAAATCTAGTCTTCAGCTCAGGTTAGAAAACTTGGGTCTCAATTGCCTCAATAAAAGAGAAGAACCGACAGAAAACTCAGAGTATATTAGTTTTGAAGATGTATTGGACGCCGACCACGACTTTGTAGATTCGAATAACTCTCAAACACAAGAACTCAATAACTTTTGTCTCTCTTTTGATTATTCAGATTTAAAAATCATTATAAAAGAGAAAAAAAGTGTAGAATCTCTTCTCAACAAAATGTTTAGAAATGAAATAAACCTTGACTTCTAATGATCAAGACATATTTTAAAAATGGAAATATATTTTTAGCAAATATAAGATTTTAATATAAATACTGTAAACATTTTTCTGTCAATTTATTTTAAATTATAAACAACTTTAATAAACGTTTTATGTTTTAATACGAGTTTTCAATCTATTCGATAAAATATAATTAAATTGCGTTAAGACTCTGGTCCTAAAAATTTGCTCCACAAAAATATTTTCAATTTCAAATCTAGTTTTAGTTGGGTGATAGTTTTTGACAGAAACCTCTTTATTTGAATGATAGTCAATCAAGATGCTTAAAAATAGTCCTTTCTCTCTTTGGATCGACAATATCACCAGAGACACTTCTAATTAATAAATTAGTGACACAATGTTCCTATAACTGAATTAACACGTTATTAGACTGCATTCGCGTACCATTGCCCTATGGACAATAATTGATGTATGGACAATTGCCCTGTGGTCCGATATTCTGTTCTTTGATTGGGCCAAATATTATGCACAGTTATGAGTGGCTCTAGATTTTTAACTTTAACATAACTGAGTGATTATTAACTATTCCTAGAATTCCTACTTTTTAGAATTACATTAAACATTCCTGTTTAGATATTAATTTATTGCTAGAATTACGACAAATTTAAAGGCAAAATAGCCCATTCGTCTTTAAAAATATTTGATCTGTTCAAAGTAGTGAACCAAGTACTGTGGACCCTCAGTTCTGCCACTTATCATAAGTAGAGACTCACTTCCTAACAGAACAGGTCAATTTGTTTAACAGATCAGAGAGCACATAACCAATCTGCTTCACTTTGGACAGGGAGTCAAAGAATACATGTTCGATAAGGCGAAACCATAGCCACAGCTCATAAGAATTGATCTTATTTGCTATAAAACACTAATCACCTAGAAAACATTTTGGAAGATTATTTGATAAGATTTAAAATTTTAGGTTCAACTAAAAGATTGTATATAGGGCAATTGTAACCCATTAGATTGATTCAGAAATATGAATGAGGACATCTAATAGCGCCATCTCTAATTATACAAGTTTGATACTTATCTAAATAAAATTGAAATTCAAAATTTGTTTGGGTCATTTAAATTTTGGTTCTGCTGGAAAGTATTGATAATACGAGACAGTTGTCTATTATTGGACTTTTTTGGAAATTGTAGATAAATTGATTGAAAGTATACTTAATTTCCTATAAATTGGTGGCTAAACCTGGAAATGGAGTATTTGTCAGATCAAGTGATCCTCCCGTTTGGGAACATAAACTATAATGAATACAGAGGAACAGGGACTCCGATAGTGATAGATTGGGGGGCCTACCACTCACGAGTGGGCTTCGCTTCACAAGTGTCTCCTCAACTGATTTTCAGGAGTTTGACGTCCAAACAAAGGGCTAAAAAGGATTCCGAGATTTTGGTCGGCAATGAAATTACAGACATTGAAGCTGTGAAACGAGTGCTGAGATCGCCCTTCGAGTTCGATGTGGTCACACAGTTTGACACAATGGAGAACATATTCGACTATATGTTCCTTAATTTGGGGATTGACACCAGTTCTGTGGAACATCCCATCGTTTTAAACGAAGCTCTTTGTGCTCCTCTCTGGACCCGAACTAATACTCAAGAATTACTCTTTGAATGTTATGGAATACCTTCCCTGTTGTTAGGGGTCGACCATCTATTCAGTCTTCACCATAACTTGCCGGACATGAAGAACTGTTTGATTGTATGTATGGGTCACTATACCTGTCACATAACAGTAGTCATCGACGGAACCATTTGTTGTGAGCGCTCCAAACGAATCAATTTGGGAGGACTTAATCTCAGTCTATATTTGCAGCGATTAATGCAATTGAAATGTCCTAGGTTAACCCAGGAATTCACTTTCACTAAATGCGAACAAATCGTTCAAAATTTGTGCAGATTTTCCATTGATTATGATTTCGAGAGCTCTCAATGGAGTCGCGAAGACTTTTATGATAAAAATGTCAAACAATTCAAAGCATCGCATTCTGTGGTCACAAAAGTAAGTCCGACGCCAATTAATGAACATTTTAACGATAGGTCACAACGACTACTCCAGAAAATCAGTAATAGTTTATACAAAAGACGAGAACAACAGGTAAGTTATTCACTAATTTTGTCTTTATTTGCAAACTTCCAAATCTTTACTTCAAAGCTCATAGAATTGGAAGAAAATAAAAAGAAATGTAAAACATTGCTGGAACTGGTCGAAGATGAAGAGTTAGCGGACCCGGTTCTGATTGCCGTAAGACTTGATTTATTTGTCAAAATCATACGCCAATCAAATGAATGATCTTATGGTTAACAGAGAGCCTATCAGAATACAGGGGTCAGGAATTTAAGCGAATTGCGCTCCAAATTGAATGAAATTAACTCAGAAATCAAAGAAATCAAAGCACAGATAAACCCGAAAATGGCCACTAAGTTAACGGTAATCGACGAAATAAAAGAGTGGCAAAAACACAACTCTTGGGATGAAAGTCAATGGATTTCACATATAAGACAATTGCGAACCAATAGAATCGGAGAAAACGCGTGGATTTTGAACGAACTTTTGAGAGAATACGAGATCGAAACCAAACGAATTAAAAGACACGGAGTAGGAGAACATGTCATTCAGTTGGGACCGGAGCTCATTCGAGTGCCGGAACTTCTATTCTCTCCCAACGCTTTAATCAGTTATCCTCAGATGGGTGTCACCGAAGCCATTGAAGAAATAATCAAACAATTGGATAATCTAGAGATCAGTCGGGTATCACTAAATTCCCTGGTTTTTAACTTTACCTATAAAATGAACACTTTATTTAAATTTCTAGACCATAGTCTTAACGGGTGGTTGTGTTAATATCCAGGGCATAAAAGAGCGGATTCAATCGGATGTCATATCTGTTCGACCGTTTCAGTCTCCGCTTTCAGTTATAAAAGCGGGTCAGTCTATCACTCAGTCACCACTTCCCACTTGAAACCAATCATTTTATGTATCTTTTTTGTAGACAACGTGTCACTGGACGGGTGGAAAGGAGGGCGCGACGCCTCCCAAACATTTTCAGATGCATTTTTAACGAAAGCCGAATATTCAGAGTTCGGGCCCGGATTCATAAAAGAGTTCAAATGTTCAAATAGATTCAGACATTTCACTTAAATTAACATTCATTTTATTGCAAATCTAAAACAAACAAGTTTCTAAAATTGTCTCTTTATGTGATCATAAATATGAAAATAAATGAAATGACATTGAGAATGATTGAATAATGATTGAAGAAGCAGCCAGGCATAATTAGGCAACTTTGCCGATTTCCACATCATGTCACGTGACTGACGTTTCCAATGTTTTGATTGGTTTTCAACTCTGTTTTGCTTTGTAGTGGTTTTGCCCATTATTTTGATAACGAGTTGGCATTAATTGATTGATTCAATTGAAACCACTTTTGCCTACAATTAAAATTAATTTGACCAACAATGGGGACACCATTAGGATCCACTCGAAATCAAACTAATGTCGATTATCTGCTCGAAAACTTCAGTGTCAATGAGATAATCGATATTCAAAACAAATTGAAGCTCGAAGTCGAACGAAAGAAACAAGAATTGAAACAATTAGTCGGGTATTGACTTCTCTTTAAAACAAATGAATACCAATTCATCTTTCCTTCTCTTTTTAGTGAAAGATATCGAGATTTGATGGAAGCGGTCGATACTATCAAACAGATGAACGATTGTTCTGATTCTGTCCTCAGCTCTTTGATTGTTCTCAATAAAAGTCAATCAAAATACTTCCAGACGTCAACTAATTTATCTTCAGATGAAAGCAATCGGAATAATAGTCAGCAAATGACAACAAATTGCGAGACTTTCAACAAATACAAAACGGCACTCATTTTGAAACTTATCGTCGAAATGCCATTAAATGTAAGTTTATTTGATGTCAAAATATCAGTGAAAGAGAGGTATGTCTATTAACTTTATTGAACAACTCATTCTTCTTTTGCTGTATTCCTCGGAACGACTTGTGGATAAAAATGTTGTCATTACTGAATGAGGTCTCCTTTCAGTTCATATCGACTTAAACAGTAAAATAAAAGTTTAGTAAAATTCTATTAGCATTTGATGGCAAACAAACTTCAAGCAATTTTACAAGAATTTGTAGAAATTAAACTGATTTCACCAAAAACTTCAATTGGGAAAATTTGATTAGACCACCATTGCCATATCCCCGGGGTTTAACGACAGTACCCTCACTTTACATCGATATGTCATTAATGTTACTTTCGGGGCAATACTCTTAAGACACTAAAACAATTGCATCTGAAATAAACACTTCTCTGAATAAGTGACAAATTTAATGATTAGACTCTCTTTAAAAATATGGATTAACCTAAGGTCGAGTTGAATAACAGATTATAAGAATATTTTTAAATGTCCGAGTCTATTTTAATTGCAGATATGGACAACTCTGGAAAGCGAAGACTTAGTGAAAGCCACTTATTATTATTTTTATGGACTGAATTTGTGTTCACTATTTGAACGATTGGTAGGGACCGACCGAATGCCAAAATTGTTTGAAAGGTTCCAAATTGCAATCAATCGATTCAATCAAATTATTGTCAATAAGTGTTGGAATTCAAACAAAAAGAGTTCGCTAACCGATTATTTCGACGACTCTTCAAATGCCGACATATTTTGTTGTTTACTTCTTTTGCAAGACTCAACTCCCAAGCAATTGTTTGACGCAATTTTGGAGAAACGAAAATCCGATACAAAGCAGTGTTTTATCGGTTCTCAAGATTTGAAATCTGGTTTAAAATCGTTTCTAAATTTATTGTTTAATACAATTAAATGCATTCACTCTGTGTTTTACAAAAACAATGGAATCAAAGTCAAGACATTATTGCATCAAAGATATGAACGAATGAAAAAAGTCAGTTTCGAGTCATCCCTTCTCAATGGCAATGTTTTGAGTGAAGACATGAGATTCCGTTTCAATGACATCAACGACAAAGAATTATTTTCTATCGATTCGATTGAAACGAAATACATTCAGAATGAAACCAAAAATTGGATTTCATTTATACAATCGACAATTGAACCACTTTTAAAGACTTTGTTGGAACCATTAGATTCTGTCAACAATATATGTGTCGTTTTGAATGAAATCAATGAAAACCTGAAACAAACACAAAAACTGAATGATTGGGACGAATATTGCGAAGAACTCTTTGCCAACTATTTGCCGCTTTGGGACCAATTTGTCATCACTTTTGTTATCGAGAAAATCAAATCAATTATTAAAGAAAACGTCGACAAAACTTTTGAAACATTAAAAGATGACATTAAGCAAACTATTTGTGAAGACAAACAACTTGTCTTCCAACACTTGGAAGTCATTGAATTCATTTGGGATCAATCAAATGGCACTTCTCTTCCGAAGCGAGCGTTCGCACAAATACCTGTTATTCACAAGTTTTGCACAGATTTCGATAATTCCTTCGAATATCTTCTCAATGACATCAAAATTATTAAAGACTTGAATTTCAAATTAATAAAAAGTCATGAATTAGAAGAAATAGAGTCCTATTTAGTGAGAGTTTGCCACTCTTTGATAGAAAAAATCAAAGACTTTTCCGAATCCATTCAAAATTTGTTCGATGAGAAGATAGTTTTATTCTGTGCTCACTTTTTACGCCAAATAAGTCATTCATCAACTAATTTGACAAAATGTTATGAAACTTCTTCGCCTAACAGACAATATTCGTGGTCTAAAGCCAAGGATCTATTGCTTACAACTTCTTATAAATCATATAAAAGAGTTTTTGACTCCAAAATAAATGAAATGTTTTCGGATATTTCGGGCGAATCTTTGGTTGATTTGAATTACTTTATCTGTAATTCATTCGTTTGGCATAAAATTGAAACAACAGAAGAATCAGAAGAAGGAAAACCTATTGTCATAAAAATCGAAGTTCCGCTTCAAATGTCGTCTTTTATTCACAAAAACTTAAGTCAATTGTGTAATGAAATCAATGGAGTGATTGGACACACGATTCCGCGAACGGTTGCACTAAGTATTCTTTCCTCTTTAACCGAACAGTTGGTCAGAATCTATGGAACAGCTAATGAGAATCTGTCGCTTAAAGACTATCCACAAAATATCAAACAAACGATTGGTTTACAGCTTTATTTCGATCTCTTATTTTTCCGACAGTTGTTAGGAACGACTCGCGACGAGTCCATCAAAATCAATGAAATGATGAAAATTCAAAGCCTGAGCGACAAATTCGAGTCTTTCATCGATCCCTTCGATTTGCACGTATTCTTCCCTCACATTCAGACAAATATTGCGATTTTGAGCAAATCTACAAATATTTTGTTCGGAATTTTGATTCCAAACAACACTTCGTTTACGTCTGACTCGATGTCCAAAAATGATAATCAAAACAAACCGATTCATAACATAATGGCATCGAATTCATACAACAAAGGGTTCACTCTTTTTAATATAAACTCTATTACACCAAAGATTCCTAAAAAGTGAATCTTTTTCTGTCATTTAATTTATTTTCTACAATAAAAGAACTGTTTGTCGAATAAAATTTTAATTTAAAATTGAAAACATATTTCTAAACAAGCAAAGGCAAATAAAAATCATGCCAAGTTCAAAATATTTTCAGTGCCCACCCTAAATTTTTGAATACGCGAAGACGGCTCTGAAAATTTTGACAAAAACCTCTGACTGTAAAGTCGGAGACCTTGCTGATAATTTCTTGATGTGATAAGCTTTGGCTTGCTTATATCTATTAACACACAGAAGATCTTCAAATAATAAACTTTTCAAACAAATAGGGTTAAGATTATTGATACTTTGATCGATTAAAAGAGTTATACTGTATTACCCCCTTACCTCCCCCCGAATATCGGCAAGGTGAATATAGTCAGCAATAATATCCTCATCAAATTAATCTTTTGAGTATGCTTTATTTTGTTGATTGAGTTCTTATCGCATTAATCACAAAGTTTATCAATTAAAATGTCTAGTGTATAGATAGAGGAATATTTTGATCCAGTGTACGGTAAAACAAAAGTTGTGATCAGAAAAAGCGATTATTCAATTAAATTGATAGAATGTCGTTAATGTTTATATTGTATTAACGTTTAGTTATTTTCAAACAATAGATTTCTAATCATTTTTTAAACTTTACTATTTGTGGGCTAAATGTGATTATTTTTGGTATTTGGCTTTCAAACTTCTCTATCAAACCAATTGAATTGTAGTCAAAGTTCAACTGTTTTCGATCAAATTCATTCTTTTTGAATTTCTTATTTATTTTAATCAGAATATCTTTTATATTCGTATATACTTGCAATATTTTCAATTCATTTGACACTGGCAGTACTATTTTTCCGAGTAATACGGTAACAGAAGATAGACTTTGTTTAGATATGAAAATAATCGCAAAGCAAATATTAAAAGAGCCAAAAATATCTTATCAAGTCTTTATGAAAGCATAAGACTCACAGAAAATTGATTAAATTCATAAGTATTTCAATAATTTATTGTCAACAATAAGAGTAATCAGTTTTTTACTGAAAATATTTTTTAAACTTATTTAACAAAAAATGAATTTAAATTTACGTTAAAATTAAACGAACTTTTGTCAGAATTGAAGATAAAATGGTTTTTATATAAATTATAGAACAATAAAATGAATCTTTTCATTAGACGATTAGTCATTTATATAATAATTCCCACATTTAATGTCTCAAACGTTTAAATAAAGGGAATGCCTTTGAAATCATATATTTCAACAAAAAAATTATTGATTTGTTTAAACAGAATTAATCACAAATTGTAAATCGAATACCTCTTGAATGTAATAAATAGCTTAAAATCTGAGACCAGAGCCATTGTTTTGTTGTCCGAACTGTTGGTTCATGGCCTGTCGGGCAGCACCAGCGGCGGCAGCGGTTGCCGCGTGCTGTACGTGCTCATTGCGGAGTACCCCCTGAGTGAACTCCATCTGTGCCTTTTGCATACTGGCGCCCGTCGAACGGTATATGCTGTGGACCTGTAGTTGTCAACACATTTAATGGTTATTACAAAACAAGTCAATGCAAAGGAATGGTGTGTTTGTGACCTTAACTAAGACCAAAAAGGAGGCCAAAGCATAGCTGGCCATCACTATTGCGCACAAAAATATAAATATACTGAAGAAGACAGAGCCGTTTGAACTCCACTTAATCGCCATAATTAAACCGCTGTTCAAAACCAAAGGATAAAAACAATTAAAAACAAAATGTTTTTCAAACAATATTTCTATAATCAAACGAAAATCAAATTTAGAGCCACTTTTTTGGTACTCCTTTCGGTCACTAATCAATACATTGGGAGGTCAAGTGTCAAACAATACCTTTGATATGACATAAATAGAGGCTAATGAGAGGAGTGCCCAAAGAATGCCAATCATAATGAAACAAAGACCGAGTGCTAACTCTATGTTAGTTCTATTTGAATTCGTTATTATTATTAATCCATTGATAACTCCACTAACCATTCGTTTTAAGAATTAAAGCAATTTTCGTCAGATATTCCATAATTAAATCAAAATTAAGAAATAAAACTATTCATACACTGAACCCATTCCTGGAATACCAATCGACCACAAAATAGCGAAAACCAATTGACAGAAGAATACAAAGAAGAAGACCATAAAGTTGAACGAACTGTCATTTCTGAAATCAAATTAATTAATTAGAAAAGGTTTTTATTTGAATGAATTCCTGAGAAAACCTGAAGGCCTTATAGAGGGGTCGAAACCAACAAATGAATGAAAGCGGAGTGAAGATCAAGAGCGCCACCAAAGAGAAGGCGAATATTCCTCCGCCATCTTGAACGCCTTCAATTAGAGCCGCCAATCCGCCCAACAGATTGACAAACAGAACCCCCACATAATCTTCAACAATATTTACAATACATTATAAATATGAAACTCTCTTGAATCTACTGACAATAAATTATCGTTATCTTGTGTGTAAATAAAACATCCTGTCCCTTTTCTCAGTTCTTAATACTAATAAAGTTGGGGGACAGCAATAGTCAATCAAATTTCTATTATCCTTTTACGTGGCTTTTAAAGACTTGTCTTAAAAGACCATTTTCGGAGAAGAGCATCTTTAATGATCTTTAAAGATTTAGCAACTAGCAATATTCTGGGACAAGTATAAAGACATGACTTTATATGCAATTTTAAAGCATTCTATGAAAACTGTAAATAAGTACAAATTCCCGAAAGAATAATTGAGACCTATTTTACTGAAATTTTATTCAGACGGGTCATTGCAATGAAAGGACAGGTCTTTACAGCTGAAGCCTAGAAGAAAGGGATCTTTAATAAATGATCTTTAAAGCAACTGATTGTTTGAGGTCTTTAAAAGCCGCGTAAAAGTGTAATCGATTCAATTGTTTGAAAACATTTGTTAAAAAGACTGACATTAGACTTAACTTTTTTTCATTAAGAATAAAATTGTGAAGAAAATTAACAGATTCTTACACATCCAAAGGTAGTAAACAAGTCGAACCATTTTTTGGAATTCGACGGGTATTTCAACGTTTATGTCCTGGTAGAAACAAGGATTGAACGGACAGAAGGAGGGCAGAGGCGGCCAATTATTCTCTTTATTCATGATCTGGGCTTCCCTTCTGAGCCTTTCCTCTCTGGCGGCTAATTCGGCTTCTTTTCGGTCCAATTCTTCTTTTTGTCGCTGTATTTCATCGATTGAGACATTTTGAGCCGCAGATGGAGTGTAAGCCGGAGGCGATACATAACTTTTGTTTGAAGGCCCTAAAGACGAAGTGTTGATCACTGCCGGCTCCGGATTTGTTATCGGAGGGTTAGCCGCTCCTCTGATTGACTAAATTTACAGAAAAGTTTTATTGAAAAATCAAATTAGTTATAAGAGTAATTGCATGAATGGTTGGGTCAGTCGAGTCAGTCCCTAACCGACTAATCTTTTGAGTAAATGTTAGAAAAGGTCTGTTTTTGTAACCGACAAACAGATAATCACCAGAACTATGGCTCTAATAAGGACTCCCAAAATGACAAATAGTTTAGAAATGGATACAAATATTCAATGGTTTAACAGAAGAGTTCATACATTCGTTGGTTTTGTCGTCTGATTAGCGAAAGGATTGTAGTCTTCAAGACCTGAGTCGCCATTAACTGCCGGCCTATTAGTAGCTGAAGTAATCGATGGGTCCTTCAATTTAAATCAAATCAATAAATCAAATCAATTTAAATCAAAGTATTTACCGAAAAGGGATCACCGAATGGGTTATTGTTATCAAAGGCAGACATAATTTGGAAAGAGATGTATAAATAATGTCTGAATGACTAAAATGGTTGCAATAGAGTGTAATCAGTGTTTAAGTGGTAATCAATGTTTATCTCAATCAGACATTCAAACAGATGTCATAATAGAGTCATACAGTCATTCACTTCAACCGTTTGGCGACTGAATCACTCGATTTCATCAAATAACTAAAAAGAGAAAAATAGTGTTTTTAAAAACAAGACTGATTTGAGCCCATCATTCTGTGCTGCCATTGAGAAGAAGCGATTGTCACACAATCTGGAGATACCAAACCCCTCCACATTTTCTAACGACATTTGTTTCTCACATTTCACTCATTTTCATGTGTTTTAACGCATGTCAATAAATAGACCACAAACTTATTAAATGCCAATACAGTCGACAAACTTCATTCAATCCTTCAATCTATGCCTCAATTTAAAAGTTTGCCCCAAAATACCCAAATCAATGTTAATCCCAAATCAAGCAAAAATTGGATCAAAACTAAATTGCTGGATTGTAATAAATGGCAGAATCTCAAAATTGCATTTTATTTTATTTTTTAATTTTACAATCCCATACCTTGCAAATTATTCATATTTTTATTCAGTATTAAATCTTAAATATCTGTTCCTAGCAATTTAGCTTAAGTTAAAAGTGCTTTACAACAGTGTTTACTGCATCCGAAGTTTGTGTGCTTTTGAAAATCTTTTCAAACTCTATACCAGATGTTTGTGTTAACCAACTTTTTTCGGTCTCCAAACTCTAATCATTCAAATTGTCTTTGAAAATCAAATACATCCAAAATAAATTACTATAAATGTTAAGTCTTGAGTATTAATTATATTCTCATCTCATTCATGAACTGACCATTAAGGCTCAAATTCTGTATCAATTGCTACAACATCAGAGGTGGCCAATAGGGGGCTGTATTTCGTTTCCCCCCCGTAAACTGGAAATAACTTCCCCCCGCGGCTCCGGCGAGCGAAACGAGCCGGCCATATTTTGGCAAATATTAGGATTTTTAGGTAATGTCAGCCAAAAATCAGGCATTTTTGCAAATGGAGGCCCGAAAATCCGCCATTTTGTACTTTATTTGAAGGAATTAAGCCTTTAAACTTGTAGAATAGCCTCATTATAGCTTAATTAGGCTAATTTAAGCTTAAAGACACCGGAAATAAGCCTATTTTAGAAGGAAACAGCCATTTCCGGCGCTATTTCCGTCCGCCATTTTACCCTACCCATACCCCCATGACTTTTGGTAAAATACCCCTTAAGAATGTTCTAAAATAATCTTATTTCTGGCGATTTTAAGGGTAAATTAGCTTAATTAGGCCATATTCAGGCTATTTTGCAAGTTTGAATGGTTAATTCGTTCAAATAAAAAACAAAATTGCGAATTTTTGGTCCGCCATTTGCAAAAATGTCCAAATTTAGCCGCCATTACCAAAATTCCCAAATTTTACCAAAATTTAATAAATTTTCCTCAAATATTAGCCGGCTAGCGACCTCTGGACAATATTCGTAGTTTAAAAAGAACAAGCTTTCTAAGCTTTTGAAAAGAATATAAATGTCTGTGCACTACATCAGATTTACCGACTAATCTAATCATGCTCAACTAAGTTTAAACTTTTATTACTAGTACTTCAAAACTTTAAATTCTCGGTTATTCTCTTTTGAATGATTCTTTTGACACCCATTTAGTACGTGATAGACGATGAAGTTGTTTAGAGCGGTCAATGGCCTTATGACGTACTCAATGGATTGCAGAACAATTGAAATCAAGTTAAAAACAGAATAACTTTTAAATAAGTTTAAAAGTTTCAATTAAATCAAATCATATAATGGACTTATTTTAAACAATTATTTATTTAAAACCATTTTATTGCAACAAAAATAACTTTTAAATCAAAAGTGAAGTAAATTATATTTATTTAAGACTTCAAATATTTATTTCTTTGAGTTTATAATCAAAAGATTAAATAGTTTTTGAGTTGAAAACAGTTGACATGAAATGAAAATATTTAAATAACTTTTGTTTATTATTATTGATTAGAAATATTGAAACAAAATGAATGATTTTAAGCGAAATAACAGACGATTTACCACTAATTTAATTCATTATTTGTCGGGAATTGTAATCGGATTCACAGTCTGTTCCCAATTGACGACATTCAGACATCAGTGGAAAGAAAGTGCTTTTTGTTCACTAAATGCCAATAATTTCGATGATTCCCAACAAATGGACGACAAAAATGCCATTTTGGAGCAAATGATTGAAAATATTCGGAACCGAAACTCCGGACAGAATTTGGTTCTAATCGGAGTAATGACTGCCCAGAAATATCTGGACTCGAGAGCCCTATCCATATACCAGACGTGGGCGCAGGACCTCAACGGCAAAGTCATATTCTTTTCGAGTTCGTCCTCCAGGTATTACTCACTAATAATCCTTTAAAAATCACCTTTCAAAAGTTATTTGTCTCTCAAGAAGTTCTTATGGTTTACCACTTGTGTCACTTCCGACTGTCGATGATTCATATCCACCACAGAAGAAGTCGTTCTTAATGTTCAAGTTTATGAGCGACCACTTTATAGACAGATTTGAGTTCTTCATGAGAGCCGACGACGACGTCTACATAAATACCGAAAGATTACAACAATTTCTTCGTTCGGTAAACAGCAGTAAACCACAATTCATAGGCCAGGCGGGGGTCGGCAACAAAGAAGAGTTCGGACAACTCAGTCTTCAATCGGACCAGAATTTCTGTATGGGAGGGCCGGGAGTTGTGATGAGCAGAACGACTCTTCGGTTATTCGCTCACAATATTCAGTATTGTTTGAAAAACTTGTACTCAACCCATGAAGACGTGGAAATCGGTCGCTGTGTGCGTCTGTCTGCAGGTATTCCCTGCACGTGGAGCTATGAAATGCAACATTTGTTTCATCATAACTCTAGTCATGAGATCTCTTTGAAAAATGGAATCATTGCCTCAAAGTCTATGTATAGGGCGCTCACTATTCATCCAATCAAAAGTCCGCCAAACATGAGACGACTTCATCTCTACTTCAAGAATGGCGAACACCAGTCGGTTAGACATCAATTGAACCAATTTTATCGAACCTTTTTTCAAATGACTCGGAATCTGAATATATCTGAAGAAGAAGTGATCAATCGATTAAATCAAAATGACTCTAAATTCTCGAATTTTGGTCAACCCATAGATTTTGAGTCCTTATCAAAGAGTGATTCATATATTCCATGGGATTTCATTTCGCATAATATCTTTTCGGCCACAAATATAAACCCTAAACGACATATTGAGAGTCATATTTTGCGCGCCATTGACAACAATATTCAGGAAATAATGTCTTCGATTAACAAACGGTCCAAACAAAAGGGCCGAACCATGGAATTCAAAAATCTTTATTACGGCTATATTCGACTCAACCCTTTGATCGGCACTCAATTCATTTTGGATTTACTCTTAGTCTACAAGCGTTTCAGAGGACGCAAAATGACTATACCTGTGCGGAGACATACTTATGCCATTCAGACATTTTCCGAAATACAAATCAGGGAAATGGAAGCATACGATTCCACAAAAATGGTTGATATAATAGTTCCGCTCTCAGGAAGAATTGAAGCCTTCCTTCGATTTGTCGATAATTTTAAAGAAGTTCAGTCAAAAGATAGATACATTAGTTTGGCGGTTGTGTTGTTCCCCGACACCGCACAGAACGTTCAAGAGTTCAATAGATTAAAATCAATATTGAATGATATGCGAGAGTCTGGAATCAGTGTAAAAGTAGCCCAATTGGGGGGCTTTTTCTCTCGTGGGGCCGCCCTTCAAAGGGGTTCCTCAATGTTCGGAAGCGACGCTTTACTTCTTTTTCTTGACGTCGATATGCAGTTTACAGAACACGTCATAACTCGCGTTCGACTCAATACTATTCAAAGAAAACAATTATATTTTCCAATAGTTTTCAGTCAATACAGCCCTCGATTTCAATCAGAAAATAACACAAATAATGATTTGAATGAAAATATGGGTTATTGGAGACAATTCGGGTTTGGAATCGTTTCTCTTTATAATAGTGACCTGCAATCTGTGGGCGGATTCAATGTATCGATTCAGGGCTGGGGTATGGAAGACGTCAATCTATATGATCGCATTATTCGAAGTAATTTCTCAATTTTCCGCTCAATTGATCACAATTTGGTTCACATATATCACGACATTCATTGCGATCACTCTTTGACTTCAATACAATACGAGATGTGTTTGGGAACAAAACTGACCAGTTTGGGCTCCGTCCCACAACTCGCCAAGTATATCAATCAAAATCATTTGCTTTCACAAATCTAGCATGGTAGTTGAGACCAATGTCTTCCTTTGAGATAATCGTCTGATGAACCACAGTGCCAAAGTTTAGTCCTAGCCCAGTTCCTGCCTCCCCAGTGGGGACTTGTCTTTTGAAATGAAATCTGTGTTAATACTTTGAATCTCAGAAAACTTTACTCTTCCAGTTTAAACGAGTCGTTTACTTAACTCTTCGTTTTATTAATCTATTTATTATTATTTAATATTTGAATAATTTTAATGTTTTGTTTTAGAAATCCTTTTTATTAGGAAAGGGCAAGCAGCGGGGGAAGCCGGTATTTTAGTTAGTTATGTTCTGGGCCTCAATTGCCAAAAGAACGCTTTCTCTATTAACCTTTTACCTCTCCTAAGAGAACATGTACTATTATATGTAAAAGGGCATTTTCGTGAAACTTCAAAAATGGGTGTACTGTTACCCGAATAAGAGTACACTCTTAGC
>JAQIWP010000394.1:0-27188 GCA_034695525.1 Euzetes globulus
AAATTCAGTTTAATTTCTAATGGGCTAAATGTATGCAACTCACAGATACATTACAATTTCATTTTATGCCAGACATACATAAGCTCTTCTGGCTAGACAGACTCGTCCCTCTCATTGATAATAAATGAAAAAAATCATTTTAAAAATCTATCCTACTCATATTGCTGCTAGTCCGAACGATTATTCACCATGCTCAAAGAAATTTCCAAACTTAATTACGATATCAGATTTGGCCTTTCTTTTAGTAATTTAATTGAAAAAATAAATAAAAAAACAATAATTTAATAAAAAGATAATAATTTTTATGAATTTCTTTTGATAGAGTTATCGGTGGTATTACAAAAAAGTGGTTCCGAAGAGCCTATCTTTATACAACTTAGTACCAGGAACTATCCTGAGTGTGATTGGTGCCATTCTATTCGCCTCTCAAGTGACCAAACTTGAAGAATTTTACGGTTTCACTCACTCGGGTTGGCATATCTGCATGTCTTTAGCCATTTCCTTCTTTTTGCCTAAATCTATGGTCAATCAAATCAATTTTACCGATTATTCCGACCGCATATGTGTTCTCTCGAGTGCCTAAAAGACAAAAAACATTTCATCAATCATTCAAATTACTATTCAAATCGTGTGTTTGAATCATATCTTCATATGTTTTGACAAATTTATTAAATAGTGAAACGAATTTAAATTATTAAGTAATAAGTAATCATTTCTTCCCATATTTTTCTAGATTATTTTATTTGCTTAGTATCTGATCTCAAATCGTTTACTTTAATTTACAGATTTAATAGCCCTATAAATTCAATGATAATTGTCATATCAGAAGATTGTATAATTCCAGTCAGACCTAACATCACTATTGTTTTTAAATCAGTTAATCCTTTTGATTGGCAATTGATCACCAGTTAAATGATTGTTTTACACCTTTTCATTTAACTATTGTTATTGCTTTTGTCATTGAATTAAGTTTTTTTTAATTTGAGGGTCAGTTTTGTGCGGTTAACATAAAATCACTTTTTTAGACGATTTAAATAAATTCTAAACAAATCGATTCGAATTTTTAATATTTGAATAGATTTGGAGTAAAAACTCAAAAGTGGATATCAATTGATGACAAAACTTATTTAAATTAAAATAAAAAAATATAATATTTTGACAATTTGCATTTTTACTGAAATGATCATGGGTATGTGGGCGGGCATTTCTCTTTCATACTCTTTCGTTTTTGTCATCTCTACTAGGCCTTTGGATCGGCTCCTGGAAGAAGCAGCCAGTAAAATAAAACGTTATTGTAAAATAAATAATAATATTTATTCCACTCCCAAAAGAATTTATTTTATTGGACGGTAACCTGGCCAATTTGTTTTTCATAGACAAAAAAGATGAATTTATATGTAAAATACAAATTTTTTTAAATAAATATAATAAAATTTTATTGATTTCTCACATTTAATAACAAATATTTATAAATAATTTAATAAATTCTAATCAAAAATATAACTAAATTATAATCAAGTGTTTTAGGTTTAAAATATCACTCAATTTTACAAAATTGGGTTTTAAAAAATGAGACAAATTGTTGCCTCAAATAGGTTTGAATTGTCTCAAAGAAGTCAATTGATTGGACTCTTGTTTTTTGATGATCTGATCGGTTTGGTCGCCACTGAATCTCATGACGGCTGCGATCACTTTCGCCAAAGTCTTCCCAAACATTAATTCAAATTAACATAAATTTTAAAGATCAACAAAAATACTTACGACGGGTTCTCTTCCAATCATAAACTCAAACAATATGTTTCTCAAATATTCATATTCTGTGGGTTCGGGTAAATGAACGCCAGACAGAAGGGGTGTATTCTCAGAGTTAGTCTCAGCAAAACGTCTTATATTCAGTAACTCTTTTAAGCGAACATTTTCTTCTCTAAGGAAAAGTTTTCAAATAAAATAATGGAATTTCGAAATCAATTATTAAAGACTGACTGATATTGAAGCAGAGAGTTCTGCATAGCCTTCACTTGATATGTGTGTTCGTTGACAGAAGAGGAACCGAACTCAGAGTGCAAACACTTCAGTTCATTGTCCTTATCCTTAAGCCTTTGCTGATAATATTCGTGAACCTCTTCCAGCGCTGAGTTCTTTTCGCTTAATTCCGTTTCTAAACTAGAAACTTGTTTTTTGAAATTGAAAATCAGTTTATCTTCATTTTCGTGGAACTTTTCCACTTTTTCATCAAATTCTAGCTCTTTTTCATGCAGTTTTGATTCCAATGAATTAATTTTTTCAATTAAAACACTGTTTTGATCGTTATTGACGTTTTCAGTCAGGGTTTGGTTCTGTAGTTCATTGAATTTTTGTTTGAATTCTTCCAATTCTATTTCTAAACTTTGTTTTTTAGAAACCAATTCTTCCAACTCTTGTTTGAGTTTTGAATTATCATTTTTAATGGATAATAATTCCTGAGTTGTCGAGTTGTGACGGGACTCGACAGCCATTAAACTCTCGTCTAATTCTGTTTCTCGAATTTCCAATTGTTTGTAAAGTTTTTCGACAATCGCTTCGTTTTGTTCCTTCATTTGCGACATTTGACTCCTGAGAGCTTCCATTTCATTAAAGTGTTTGATTGAGTTTTCACCCAAACTCGACTTCAATTCTTCGTTATATTTATTCACTCCTTTAAACTCCGATTCAATTGTCTTATATTTAATGATTTGTTGTTTACATTTCTCCAATTCAGTTTTTAATAAATCGGATTCATCTTTGCATGAATTCAAGCGTTCAATCAATAGATCTTTTGATTTGATGTCTTTCTTTAAATCTAAACTATTATCCTTTTCTCTGTTGAGGTCTGATTTAAGACTTTCAATTGAATTGACCTTTTCTTCAAAATCTTTTGTATGTAAGTGTGATTCTGTTTTGAGTTTTTCAATTATTTCATTCAATTCATTGATTTGATTACATTTTAATTCAAAATTGTGAGTCAAATCAGTCAACTTTTCATTCAATTGACTTTTAACTGTTTCTAAACTATTGTAATCTTCTCTCAAATTTTGCAAATCGTTTTTGTTTTGTTTTTCATTATCCAAAACTCGTTTTCTTTTATCGATTTCTTCGTTCAATTGAGTTTCAAGACCTGAAATTCTTTCCAAAAGGTTAGTATTTGAAGTAGTTAAATTTTCTTTTTCAATAACGACATCGCTTTTATCGTTAGAAATCGAATCATTCAATTCCGACAACTTTTTTACTTCCGATTTGAGTTCTTTGACTAAATGTTTGCTTTCATCGATTTCTAACTCATATTTCTTTGAATCTAAACTCAACTTTTGGTTTAAGGAATTGAGTTCATCCCTTAAATCATTGATTTGCTTTTCTTTTACTTCAAATTGTTTTTCCATTTCATTTGATATCAAATTATTTGATTCTTGTTTAGAATCCAATTCTTGATTTAATTTATTTATTAAAAGTTCTTTTTCTTCTATCATTTGTTTTAATTGTTCGTTTTCACTAAAAACAATATCATTTTTGGCCTCATTGTCTTTGAAAAGTTGCTGGAACTGAATTAATTCAGAGTTTTCATTGTTGAGAACTTCTATTTTTGACAAAAGTTGATAATTTTTGTTTTGTTCCGTTTCCAGAAGTTTTTTGCATTCAAATATTTCGGACTCTTTTTCTTCTTTAATTTTATTTATATTTTCATAATTAGTATTCGAATCGTATTTTAATTTATTAAAGTCTTCTCTTAAAACATTGCATTCCATTTGAATTTCATTATTAATGGACTCGTTTTCAGTGATTTTCTTGTAATAAATAATATTTTGTTGATTCAATCGTTCCTTTTCTTCCACAGAATTTGTTAACTTTTGCGATAAAACTTTTAACTCTTCTTCTAATCTTTCAATTGTTTGGTTTCTAAGATTTAATTCAGTTTCATTACTTTCGCTTTCCTTCAATCGATTATTTAAATCCACTAAACGTTGTTTGCATTCTTCAAGTTCTTCAGTCATTTTTGTTAATTTTCCAGTTTTTTCATTCAAAGTTTTGCCCATTTCCTCAATTTTAGAATGACTTTCACTAATGGTTTGTTCAAAAGCCAGACATTTCTCTAATTGTTGTTTGAAACCATTTTTGGTTTTTTCAATCTTTCCATTCAGTTTGACCACATTTGTCTTCAACTCTTCATTACTGCGTTTCATTTGTTGGATGTCTTCATCTTTGCTTTTAACCACATTTTCTAATTCCTGAGCTCTTTGTTTATGGATAGAGATCTCATTTTCTAAATAATTCAATTTTGTCCTCAAATCGTTTTCTTCTGATGTCTGAAATTCCTCTGATTTAATGTTCTGTTCCGCCAATTTTCTCTGCAAATCATTCATTTTGATGTTCAGTTCTTCATCACATAATAGCTTCTCTTCTTTTAGCTGATTCATCAAAACGTCTTTATCTTCCAATTGACTTCTCAATGATTCCAATTCATGTCTGGCGTCGTCTGTCTTCTGCTCTGCATTTTTAAGAAGTGATTCATTCTTTTGGAGTTCGAGTTTTAGATCATCCAAATTGGCAGACCGTTCATTAAGTCTTTGAATTTCATTCATTAGATTTGAAGATTTTTTCTCTGAGTTAGACAACAGGGTTTCCAAATTAATTTTCTCTATTTCTCGAATTTCTTGAGCTCTATTGAGATCTTCGATGGTTTGATTCAATTTTGTCTGACATTCTTTGATTTCACTCTTCAACATTTCGTTCAATTTATTGGTTTCTTCGATTTGTTTTCTATTGTCGTCTAAAATCATTTGTTTATTACTGGATTCGGATTCAGTTAAAAGTTGATTTAATTCATTCTTTTGAAGTTCCAATGTTTCATATTTTTGTTTCCACTCTTCCTCCAAATTTGACAACTTTTTCTCTGATTCTTCTCTGATCAGATGAATTGCAGCTGATTTCCCCCTGGACAGTTCTTGAATCAAATTTTGTTTATCTTCTTCAGTAGTTTTTTCAATCTCAACAATTTTATCTTCGAGTTCAAGAATTTTACCACTTTTTGCCTTCAAGTCTGACTCAATGTTAGCGAAGTCCTGTTTCCTACGCTCACTTTGGTCCTGAAGCTCTTTAACAATTATATTCCTGGCTTCAAGTTCTTCGTGAAGCTTTTGCTTTGCTTCAGCGAAGGACAGACTGTTGTCTTCTCTTTGCTTTTTCAAAGTTTCCAATTCTTTAAACATTTTATCATATTTTTCTCTATAATTTAGAAGTTCTTCGTTTTCTTTGTTTAAAACAATCAGTTTTTCTTTATTTGTTTTAAGCGATTCTTTACAACGAGTCAGAAGTGTTTCCAAACGCTCTACTTTTTCGGTCAATTCCTTCTTTTCGGTGTCCTTTTCTTCAT
Organism: Euzetes globulus; assembly: GCA_034695525.1. Taxonomy (NCBI): domain Eukaryota; kingdom Metazoa; phylum Arthropoda; class Arachnida; order Sarcoptiformes; family Euzetidae; genus Euzetes; species Euzetes globulus. The sequence goes on from JAQIWP010000394.1 coordinate 5,384, forward strand.
TTGTTGTTAAGTCTAACAAATCGTTAGTCTCCCCATTAATGTTATTAGAATTGAGTAATTGAACCTTGGTCTGCAACACTTTTATCTTCTCGTCTTTCTCTTCTATAACAACCCTTAGGTTTTCCTCCAAATGTCGTTTTGCCTGTTGTTCCAAATTTGACTGCTCTTTCATTTCATTGATGCGCCGCAAAGCCTTGTCCTGAGTGTCAGTCAAAACCTTTCGCATTTTGTCGCGTTCTTCATTCAGATGTCGATATTCTTTGACAACGAGCGCCCACTTCTCTCTATACCTCTTCCCTCTTTCCTTCAATTTGATACATAACTCGAATAACTGTTCTTTGGTTACGCTATCCATTGAATAATAATTTCTGGAATGAGTTTCGCTCTCGTATTCACTTTCGATGTCTGATTGCGGCACAAAATTGTTGGGCGGACTCGTTATGGGTGTTATCGAGAAGGGGTCATTTTCAGAAACGGAAGAACTCATATTCAATAAATTGGATGCAGTGGTCGATGAATTATTAGTGGGGGAGTCGTCGTCCAATTCGACTAAACTGAACTGATCCAATGTCGAGTCAGTCGACTTCTCATTACTTTTTGGATCATTTTCCACATTCAGGTCCACCAAATCAGAAGTGTTATCACTAGAGATGGCGCCCATTGGCTCCAATTTACCATTACTTTCAAATTCATCTTTAGATGAACTGGAGGCATTGTTGACCTAGAACAATTAATACACATTTTTAGCATATGAGCGCCAATTAACAGTCAATTTATGCATTTATGGTTTTCATTGCTTTTCTTTAGTGATGACTATTACAACAGATTATTATCAAAATAACTCCAAAACTAATTACATATGTCTTATAATGTATTTCAAGTCAAATATAAAAGCAAAGTAAAGCTTATTCAGCATATTATTGAGATTATCAGGACAATAATTGTAGATTTCGAGTAGTTCAGCTAGGTTAAACAACTTGAATGTTTTATTTTTTGGCTCAACTCACGAAATAAGACAATTGTTTGGGCAATAAATCAAAAGAGAGCGAAAAGTGGATAAAAATAAGTAATACAACAAACAGACGATTCAATTGATCACTATTTTAGTTGAGTTCACATCAAATGTTTGCCAAAATATTTACTTAAATTTTTTTAAAAACTTTACGTAACAAAAGTTATTGACTTTTGAGATCATTAATAGAAATAACATTTAAGTAAAGGGATTAACACTTTTAGTCTCCACTAAAACTTAGTATTCATTGCATCGAAGATACTCTTCAATCCTCCGGTCTTTGCTGAAGACTGAAGATAAAGAATTCAAATGAAATATTGTATTTAGTTTACCAATTGGTCGATGAATAGAGTGGCCTGGCTGTTGATGCCTTGGATCCGAGTGCGGGCCGACTCAAGCTCCGTGGTAACTGTCGATACCTTTTCTTTCAATTTTTTAAACATCTGTCACTAATTGAGTCAAACAATCGCTTATTTAATCATTAATTTATTTAATTGACAATAATTTGAACAAAAATTATGATTCAAATCATTAGTTTGATATCATTTCGGTCACTAATCAATGCTTTGAGTCAATAAACTTATTGAATGAGTGAATAATTTGAGTTGAATTACAAATATTTTAATAAAACTTAAATAAACAACAATTAAATGCCATAATCATCACTATTTGGTGTCAGCCCTCAGTCAGCCCTCTGTCAACCCTCTGTCAGCCCTCTCTTACTCTCCACACTTAAGCGTCACAAATATGTATGGATTTTCAAATAGATGTACATAAAGTTCGGTCAATAAGTAAAATTGATTTTGTCCAGGTCAATTTAATTTTGATCGAATTTTACATAACCTATCTGAAATGAAAGTAATTTTAAATAGTTGTAAGACAGGTAAATGAAGTGGTCTCAATTTCTATAATTAAGAGAGTGTTTGGAAATGTGGTGACAATAAGAGTGGTCCCCTTTCTGTGAATAGTGAGACGTCACTTATTTGGTGAGTTTACATAAATATTGTGTCAATTAATTCAAAGTCTTAGTATTGCTGTGAATCAGAGGATATGTTTTGCCAATTATTTATTGATTAAATAAATTACTGATTAAATCAATGATTATTAGACACAATTAATTGACTCTAATGTCTAAAAATTTGAAAGAAAGGGCACATTCAGTGACCAAGGAGTCTGAGTCGACCCGTTCTCGGATTCAAAGCATCAATGGTCAGTCTTCCCAATTCATCGATCATTTGGTAAACAACTTTTGCATTTCCTATTTAATTGAAGACATTTTAGACAATTGAAAGATTAAAGAATATGTTTGACACTAATGGCTGCCATTTTCAGCATCATTTGCATCGATTAGACGACAAGTTTTGCAAAGCGATGGTAAACAACGCACAGTTGGACAATGAAAAGCAGGCCCTCACATATCAGGTCGAGCTCTACAAAGATGACATCGAAGAGTTAGAAGAAAATTTGATCCGACTTCAGAAGGACTACAAGGATAAGTGCCGGGTCTGTTGAAATCCCTATCATTTTTCATCAATTTTGGAATTATTAGTATTTCTTTTGCGAAGACTTACGGGTCTTAAATATGTTGTCGACAATAGGTCTTCACAAAAGGCAATACGAAATATTGAGTTAGGATTAGAGCCTTGACTTCAATAAACGTTTATTTAATTAATTAAAATTTGATGAAAAGAATGAAAATATGATTGTTTTTATTGATTTATATCTTTATTGGGACAGTGTTTCGATCAGTTGAACCGAGACGTCAAGAAGTTGCAAAAGGATTGCGATTATTATAGAGAATGTCTGAAACGACGCGATTACCTGATTGAGGTCAGCCTTCATTCTGATTAAACTGTCTTTAACTGTATTGCCATTAATAGGAGGCGGGTTTGGTACTGATAGACTCGGATGAATTTAACCCTATCATACATTCGGACTCCAATCATATGAATGGAATAATGAACGGTGTTATCAGTGATAAAAGAAGTGAATCTTTCGGTGATGAGAGCGGCTCTGAGTCTAGCATAAGTGGGAGCACCCCAACAGCAAAGATACCCACCAATGCCTCATTAATATCTCAAGAAGCGGCTCAACTATTAGCAGGTGTCGAAGGGCTCACATTAGAGGCCAAAATCAAAACATTATTAAATGAAAGGAAATTATTTATGAATGAAATAAACCAAATGAAGACAGAAGTAGAAGAAGAGCGACAGAGATCCACGAAATTAGAAGAATTGACTTTAATGCAGGGCTCCAACTCATCACTCAATTCCGATACTAAACTTGACGTTCAAAGTCAGTTCAAACACAACTTAACTCTTAATAATGATTTGTTTTGTGATTACAGGAGAGGCCAACCGTTTGGTTAGTGATTATAAGTTCAAATTGAAGAAGTGTGAGCAGGAAATTACTGTCCTTAACGGCAATGTCGCCCGACTCGAGACACAACTGGCCCGATACCGAACGGCCGCCGAAGAATCGGAACGGTTAGAGGACGAACTGAAGACCGACAAAAGAAAACTGCAAAGAGAGGTATGAATTCTTTATTTATTGTTTTAAAGTTCTGATGGATTGTTTTGTGGTCAGCTGAGGGAAGCCGTGGCCAAAGTGGAAGAATTGGAGACATCGAACGCTCACTTACAGAAACGTATCGATAAACTAAAGTCAAATCGCAATATAATTATTCCTAAATGATGTCCGAATCGGTTCAGAATAGTTTTGTGCGTCGTATGACTTGTGCTAATCTTTAAAATATGTGTCAACTGAAGTACCGGTGGTTTGAATGAATTTTAACCGAATAACCCGAACGTATATTAACCAAAATAAGTGCCAATCAATGCATTCAAACAAATTAGAGCTTTGAATACATATTCAGGACATTCATAAACGAACTCATTCAACGGTTTTCAGGTCTGAATTCGGATTAATTTGTAATATTTTATATAATTCTGATCGCACTTTACTTTTCTGAAACTTATTTAAGAATATCTAAATTTTTATTTATTGTTTTAACTGTAATTTACTTTTCAAAGAGTTATTTAATTTGTAAATCACATTAAATTCACAATTAGTAATAAAATTTGTTTTCTTTAGAAAATCGATTTTATTATTGATTTTCATAACAATTCATTCCAATAAAACTTATTTAATACAAAATTATTTCATTTTATTCGTGGTTTCGATTGATTTGTGGATATAATCTGACATTTGATTGAATTTTTCACTTTTAGTATAATTTTCTTTTTGAAATACATCTTCAATACTGAGTTCAGATTCAAAACTTATCATCAATTCATTGAATTGATTATATTTTTTAGCCAAATATCTCAACAGATCTATGGTTTGTCTTATTTTCTGTTCTTTTCTTTTCTTGTCTTCTTTTTCACTTTTGAAAACATCAAAAACATATTCCATTTGATTAATAAATATTTGTTCGCCTTTTGTTCGGATGATTACAATAATATCACAAATGGTCTGCTTTTCGTTTAGATTTTCAATAATGACTTCTATTTTGGCTTTAATTGACTTTTCTATCATTTGATACTTTGCTTCTAAGAGTGATTCGTTGGGAAATAATTGGATCAAATCAGTTATATCTTCATGCAATTGCTGGACAATTTTTGCGCCAAATTCTTCTGTTATTTTGTTCTCTAATTTGCCTTCAATTTCGTTGGCGATTTTCACCACAAATTCACAACATCTAAATATTTCAATCGGTTTATCAAAGGGATTGTTTGCAACCGAACTCTTCTCCACTGCTTTGGAAACTTCGGTAAGTTTATGAATGAGAGGAGCCTTCATATCAGTCATCAGTTCTATTAAATCAGTTTTCAAATGAATTCTTTTCATTACATTCAATGTATTCAAACAAAACAATGCAAGCGATATGTCTTTGCTTTGATTAAAGTCTTCGTTGTTGGAAGTGAAAGACAAACTGTTTTGAGAATAGAAATGCCTTAAAGCGGAACAAAATTGAAAGCAAATGTAAGACAATTCCTTTAAAATTAAACGAAAATTCTTATAATTCCAGTAATGTTTTGCTGCGATGGCTAATGAAAAATAAACTAATTGTGAAATTGCATTGAAAAAGAATTTTGTAGCAATTTTTCCGGACATTAAATCTTTTACACATTCTTTCGAACCATTTTTGATAGAATCAATTGAAGCGGAGACTAATTTGTTGGCAAATTGTTGCAAACCCTGGACTCTTATTTTAATCCAATCCTCGAATATCTCGTTATCAAAATCTTTCCATAAGTCTTGTTTGTAGACGACTTCTGGTCTTAGGAATGAGGAGAACTTGAGATCACTTAATTTGATTTCCTTCTGAATTAACTTTTTTGATTCGTTAGCTCTGATTTGTTTCAAATATTTTTCGATAGGTTTGATTTCTTCTTCTTCTTGAACTGAGACATCTTTATCGGTCGAATGAAGTTCAGACAAGTCATAATCAGTGGAAGTACTCATTTTATTCTTAAATGGAAAGAATTCGTTGAATTCTGTGATGAACAGGAAATAATCGAGAATTTCATGACTGGAAACAGTTTTGGTTTCCGACTTCTTTTCCGTTTTCCAAATTTCAATCAAATGCTTGACTTTACGTTTTAAGTCAAATAATATTAAATCAATTGCTTTCGAATCGATTATTGAATCCAATCGATACCAATATTCTCGCAATTGTTCCGAGATGCTTGTTAAAAATAATATGATCTGGGACCATTTAGTAACATCAATGATGTTTTCCTTTATATAATCAGTGAAAATTGCTTCAATTAATTGATTTATGGTTAGCTTCAAATTTAAATCTCTATATTTTCGGTGATATTTACGCAAAGTTTTCAGACAATAAAACAAAAGTCGAATTGACTGAGAATTTTGATTATTTGCAGTCACCAACAATTTTACATAACTTTTGATATTTTCAAACAATTGAAGCACAAATTGTTTCTCTATTTGGTCAAGAGTTTGTATGTAAGTGTCAGAGAGCCAAGTCGTATAACCTTTCCTTTTTATGTCTTCATTTGCCAGTAGTTTTGCTAAAAGTATGGAAAAATGATTGTTTTGTTTAGAAAATTCTATAACAAGATTTGCCAAAACAGTTCTTCGTATCATACAGTCTTCGTAAGAGGCAAGATTACTTTGGATTTGGTGCTGATTGTGAAGAGAAAGGGCTGGCATATAGAAGAATGACAAATGAGTTAACTCTTCTCTGGTCATTAGTTTATCCAAAAGTTCTTTATTTTTTGCTGAATTCAATTCATTTAAATGCCATTTGAAGGATAGAGTATAAAGCAATATGTGATGATTGATACAAGTCTGGTGCTGTCCTTTTAACGCCTGTCGGCCCCAAATTATTTTTAAAGTAACCGATCCAATGGAGTCGTTAGAAAGAGCTAATCTCTGTAATGAAGCCTTCGAAGGTATACAATAGGTAAAGAAGTTCTCGTTCGCACATCTTTTGCCAATTTTCAAATAAACACTTCCCAGATATTGATTAGATTCTGTGCAAAGTTTTGTTAATCGCTGCCAACCCGTAACTGAGTTTTTACTCCAAACCTCAATTTCAAGTTCTTGTCTGTAAATCTTCTCTAAAGATTGGTGAGAAGAATGTGTCAGGGAATCAGGAACTTCGACATCTATTCTTGTTTCCCATTTTGGATTTGCCGTATTCTTCATTGGATTCGAAATAAATGGTTCTGAAGTCCAAAGTATTCGATCGTCTCTGCAGTAAGTCTTCAGAAATATTTTGAAAAAAGGATTACATTCTTTGATTTTCTGTCTGTCTCTAAGGTTATGACCCGATTCTATGAAGATGTGAAGAATTTTGGGATTTAATTGTTTGATACCTTCGGCCGAAAGGCTCTCAATTTGATTAACCGATAAATTAAATAACTCTTTGATATACTTTTCAGTAAACTTTTTATTGACGTTAAACGGCGGCTCAGAATATTTTATCCCCAATGAGTTGCTATTGAGTGCCAAAAGAAGACTCGCGAATGAAAGCTGTTTACTCGGATCAATAAAGAAACAACTATTGATCCATTTGATAACAAGTTTGTCATCAATTGATTCGTCGAAAGAACTGAATCCTATAATTTGCTTCATTTATGTCCTTATTTACAGATATTTTGAGTTTGAATTTGCAAATAATAGATAAGTCGCGAGGAATTCAGTTTCACTTTCATTCAATTTATTTAACTTAAAAAAATCCTAAAACAATTGAAAATCACATAAATTGAAAATAAATGAGTTTTATTTTGAACTCATTTTTCAATTAAGAGATTTTCGTCTAAATTTCGGTCACAATTTCGTAGAAAAGTGTTGATCTGAAACAGAATTCAAATTATACCAAATGATCGAAGTTAAGACACAAATGCTCTCATTTTTGACCACATTATCCACTCATATAACAGATTTTAAGATAAGTAGTGGATAAGTCTGGGATACAATTTTGATGGTAGCGGTCAACTACTCCAACATTATGGGGGAAGGGATTAAAATACTGTTAACTAATAAATAGCTGTTAGGGCCGATAATAAATGGCAAATTGGCCAAAATGAGCTCATTTCTCGTTTGGTTGGAATAAAACTCACGAGATCTGAATTGTCGAAAAATATATGTTGTTTTCTCCAAATAAGAGCCCGTAATCTCTTTATTCCTAATCAAAGATAAATAATTCAATTAAATGACACAAAATGACAAATGAAAGGAACCTTTTTGTCTGTTTTCTGCATAATGTTGTTCCCATTCATCCAATAAAATATTGGGATAAAAGAGTTGATCGAAATATTTCAAATAATGGCGAGTTTTGATTGAAGGAAATATTCGCTTAAAGCTTCCAGTTCTGGACAACTCATCTTCAGATTCGATCAATTGTCTGATGTCGTAATCATTTAAATGACACAAAAGTTGGTGAGTTTCATAAAAAGAGTTATCAACAAAAGACGATTCGTATTTTTCATGCTATCAAGTAATAGAAAACTTTAATAATCTATTAGATGAATTGGTCCCAGATGCTTACCTTGAGCTCTTCCTCATCAGTTAGAGCAGAAGAGTAATAGTGACGATTGAAACAAATTAAATCGGAAAAAGGTTCCGATTTTTTAAAATTTGGAGGAATTTGATATCCGATGATATTAAGCATATCTTTGATTAATTGACTTTTGACGGCACAGTCGACCGGCGAGTCTGAGCGAAGACTTGGAGATATGTTGACTTCGAGGAGCCACGGCTTATAATCGCTGTCCAGCATTATATCGAAGCCCAACAGTTCAAAACAAGAGTACCGACTCTTTACATTCTGTTCAACTAATTTGAAGACATGGGATTCACAGCTGATTATTGTTTTAATTATCATATCTTCGATCGAATTACAAATAATATCGACGTTAATATCTTTGGAAGAATGGCTCAAATATCTCCACAATGTCTTAAGGGTCCACTTATTGCCAGTTTGGCCATTGATGTCATTATTGAGGACATAATTCAAATGATTTTTATTGACGCTATAATTAGTTAAATGCATGAACTGATTGTCGATATTCTGGACATCATTTGAATATTTATGAGATGCGAAGCGGACGAGTCCGTCGTCGTAGAGATAGACTCTTAACGGAACCATTGATGTGATCAAAACATAGACTCGAAGATCAAATTTGGTCTGATTATAGAGAAGACACGGATTGGTTAAATACTTTTGAACGATAAGACTTGGTTTCACATAATGTTTGAATTTAGTTCTACATGTCTTCGGTATTTCACTGAATTTGTTAATTATTTTAATGCCCTGACCTCTGGCCGATGCCGGAGGCTTCAGAATAAATAACATTTCTTCTTCAGAGTTTGTCCAATACTTCTTCAATAGATTCAAATCATTTGGCAAAATAAAAGTTGTCGGATGAAAATTACCGAAAGCATCGAAGCCATGTTTGACGGCCATTGACCGCAAATTTTGCCACAATTTGTCTTTTCGGCCGAAATGAAAACTTCCCGGAAAGTGATTGACTTTCTGGTAGTATTTAATGGCACTGAAGTCACTGCACTTCATATGTTTACACCAAATGGCGCTCCAATTCTTGTAAACCTTTTTATTCTTATCTATTGAATGAACGATAAATTGGTTTCAAACAAAACAGACTTTCGGACAAACCTTTTAGTAAACGAAATCCTGATTTAAGGACAATAGTCTTCATAGTATTGGCAGTAATTGAGGATAACTTCCATTTGAGATAAGGCTTTAGTTTGTTTGGCACTGAAGACACTGAAGAATACGACATCAAATGAAGTGAAAAATTAAAGTAAAGCAATAAATACTGGACTCGTCTTCCAAAGCGAAGTATATGGTCGGCCAAACCATCGGGAATAGTGATGGCTGCAGGACTAATGGATCACCTCTTGAGTCCATCAACCGGGGAAACGAATGGTCAACTTCTTTGTTTAAAATATTAACCGAAAAATTGATCACATTTTTTATCAAATGTTCGTAATTTTCATCAAACAATTCATTGCATTCGTTATTGGATTCAATCGTTTCAATGAAATCGTTGTTCATTTCAATTGATTTCAACAAATATTTTGGTCAAAAAAATAGTTTAATTACAAACCAATGATTTAAAGATTAAAAAAATATATTCAAAAATTAAATTAAAATTCAAAAAATAAATGATTTACTTAATTAAAGCGATAAAAGGCTAACAAAAGACAAACAAAACATAAAACTGAAAGCAATGAGCGCTTGAGTCGAGTTCAATGACTCATTTGAGTGAATGCAGTATATATTCAGTCCTTACTTTTCACACACTTTCCGAAGTGATGCGCAAAGGGTTGAGTCCTGGATGACCATCGCTTCTTAATATTCAAGACAAAGTGATGCCTAACTCAATTTTCACCTTCAAATATTATCAGTTCGATGCTTATGCTGACCTGTGAAGGGTGCAATTTATTTGGTAGTTTAAAATGTTTAATTAATTTCATAGACTTAAGTGGCCAACCATGGTAGTATATACTCTATACTATGTAGGGATGCCAGGTAGAGAAATCCAAGACAATTTAAAAATTGTAGACCAAAATCAAGGACGTTTCCAGGACAACTTGTATAAAATCAATCTGTTTTCCAGACAAACTATTTTGACCCAGTTCTTGTTGACAATCTTTACCAAAATCAAGGACGTCTGGCAACCCTAACTCCATGAGTTCGAGATTTTGTCAAAATAATTGCCTGTGGTCTCAAACAAACTTCAATTGGAGACATTCTCAATCATTTTAAGACCATAACGAAATTTTAGAGTAAATTAATATACAATTTCACCTTTGCCTTCCCTGCTCCTTTACTTTACTTTCACTTCTTTATCTTGGCATTATCTGAATAGAATTAGCTACAAAGTTGAAACTTTTACGATAAATTAAGACATAATAAACGACCCTGTTCTCAAACTAAAAAAACAAATAGAATAAATCATCAAACAAATAATTGATTTAGCCCAAGATGAAATAGATAAAGAACAGATTTTTTGACAACTTTTAGAAGCAGCTAACTTAAATCCAAGGAATATTTTTGGGAAAAAATGCAACTTGAAAAAACTTTCTATTGTTTGTTATTTAATTTGTCAGATGATTTTCAAGTTTCAAATTGTTTGTTGAATTCGAATTTTTATTTAAACTCAAGATTGTACTCAAAATTATTGTCAATCGTTGAAGAATATCAAAATGTGGAAGAAAATGAAGGAAAAGGCAAAGAATGTGTTCAAAGCTTTTAAAAACATTTCCAAAAACAACGATTTTGTGGATACTGTAACCACTGAAGAAGGCCTAAAAAGATTGGAAACTGCTTTAAACAATTCAGACAATACTGATATACAAATGCAAATCAACGGAAAATGGGTGTCCAAAAGTTTGATCGAGGCCATTTCTGCTGATGATAGCGCACAAAAACTTCTGAGTCTATGTCGTCAGAAGGAAGTCCATCCATTAGAAAATATTTTTCCCAAAGAGTAAGTTTTTTGGCATTTGTTTGAATTTGAATCATATTCATAGATATATTAATAGAATTTTTGTCTTTTAACAGAATCCACAATCAAGTGGAAACTCTATGGTCGGGTTGTTATAGTGAAGTACTCAGGGTAAAAAATATGAATGGTGAGGATATTGTTTTGAAAATATCATTGATTAACCGTTTGAACAAAGAGGGAATTGTTGTACAAAATGCATCGGCCATTCTGTCTGATGTCATCAATTCTAAACGTTTGAGTGATTTGAAAGCGATTTCGGTGGAAATGGCAGATAATTACTGTGAAAACTTCGCTAATATTAAAAGTTTTCTCTTTGTGTGGAGTCATAGACTTGTATTTAACAAATCGGAATTCAAAGAAAGGGTTGACCGAAATGACAGATACGAGTATTTCATTTCACATCAAACGTTTGGAGGCAAACAATTGGATTCTGTGCTCAGTTTGTCTCCGACTAAAGCTTTGAGTCTAGTCTTACAAATGATCGCTTCGTTAGCTGTGGCTGAAGAGGCGCTTGAGTTCGAGCACAGGGACCTCCATCTCTCTAACATTCTAATCAAACCAACTGATGACAAATATTCCAATTACTCAATCGATGGCCACAAATTTCGGCTTAAGTTATATGGAATCCAATTGGTGATAATAGACACGACATTCGCTAGAACTCAAATGAAAGTCCAGTTCAATGAAGATAAAGAAGCGCTTCAATACTTTTACAATGACCTGTCCACTTTAAATCTAGAAGATTATCCCAACCCTGAGCTGAAAAAAGTATATTTGCGTCAAAAACAAATCACAGGTAACCAATGGAAAAGGTTTTTCCCCAAAACCAACGCAATCTGGCTCAATTATTGTGTGGACAGAATATATCAGAAGGTGGAGAAGTGGTCGCAAAAGCATTCGATGCCCTCTGACTCCCATTATTGCCAACATTTGTCTCAACTCAAACAAATCAAACTCAAAGTTTCCGATTCAAATTCAGCCAAAGATTTGGCACATATTTGCCAATTGATATGAGCGACAAATAAAAGATGTAAATGATTTTTCAAAATCTTTTCAACTTGATAATCAAAAGAATAATATATATTATGGACCTTGATCATTTATTCCACAATTTTCAGTACTATAAACTGAATGACAAATGGATTCATAAGATTTACCTGATAAGGAATATTTATTCATCTAATAGTAAAAGTGATTGGATTAATTGAACTTGAGCAAATAGCTGTTTGATTTTGATTGTGCTTGATAAATGTTGTGAAGAGTGAATTATGTGGACATCAATGAAAGCCAGTCTTGTTTGACGTAATTAGTGTTAAAGGTTGCAGATTATAAACATAAAAATAGACACAAACATTGGGTTAACATTGAGTTGACCAGGCTAATTCAGGCTAATTCAGGCTAATTCAGGCTAATTCAGGCTAATTCAGGCTAATTGTCCACAGATAACCATTTCTGATCTTAAACACTGTTGATCGGTGACAATGTCTGTCTTCCGTTTGTGTGCAACAAAAGTACTGAATGGAGTGAAGGCCTCAAATGGCGGTCAAGTGTTGAGAGTTCAGCCATTGTTGAGGACACAAACGGCGACACTGATTGGCGTCGAACGAAAAGACCCTGAAATTGACAGAAATAAGCCGAAGCCGTGGCCATACAAAACGAAACGACATTATATTTATTGGCATTATATGCTGGACTTGGACTCAACCCCCGCCCGGTTCGATATGAACAGCAAAATAATTGTGGTGGAGGGCAATAAGGGTTCGGGCAAAGAGGTAGTCGCTAAGGATTTGGCCAAAGAGTTCGGAATGCTATATATGCCGGAAACAGATTTAAATGAACTGTTTATTAATCACAACGGCTTTGATTACCGAACCCTCAATAAATATATCGATCCATTGGTTCAGGCGGTCGACGAGAAGATGTTCTATGAAGAGCCGAACCACAAAGGCGTCCAATGGATGAAAATGTATTTCTATCACCAACGCTTTGAACAGTACATCGACGCTTTGGCCCACCTCTTCAACACTGGCCAGGGAGTGATCTTAGAGAGGAGCCCTCACAGTGACTTTGTCTTCACAGAAGCCATGTATAAAAACGGATACTTTAAAGAAGACGGTATTTACCACTGATTTGCTTACTTGCCATCACTTCTAAACATGTTTTCAATATATAGCTCGCGATTATTACTATCGGGTTCGACACAATAGTATCTATGAGCTGCTAAGACCCCATTTGGTCCTCTATTTGGACGTTCCCGTCGACGAGTGTCTCAATCGAATCAAAAAGAGAAATATTGTAATTATTTCTTATATTAGTTTTTATATAAATTTTATTTAATTCATTTAATTCAATGGAAAGCCATATGAAGTCAACTCAAAAGTTTTAACAAAAAACTATTTGCAAGAAATCGAAGACCAGTACAAGAATAGGTATTTACCGGAAGCCTCCAAATCCTCAGAAGTACTTATCTATGACTGGTCTCAATATGGAGACATGGAAGACATGGTCGATGACATCGAAAAGGTTAATTTGGATGAATGGGACCCTCACTTGGAAAAGTTCGAGGACTGGAATTTATGGGAAGAAGACTTATTTGAACATAACCGGAATCAGTACACTAATTGTAAGTTGGATCTCTGCAAGCATGTTACTTCTTCTATCTATGATGTGGAAAGCCTTTGTATTGACGAACAAATAGGGGAACATCGCGACAAAGTTTACAATCTTATGGTATAAATGTTTTCTATAATTCAAGTTTTTCAATCCGATTGTTGTCTTAAACAATAGGTCCCTAATTATGAAATACTTCCGAGTTATGATCCGTCGAAGACATCACTACTGAAACGACTTCTAAGATGGAAATTAAACTACAGAGAAGAAGATGAGTTCGCACTCAGAGCCCCATTCTATTAGTCGTTTTCGATTCTTAGTTGATTTGATTCTAATTTTGAACACTATGTAAAAACCAATTGATTTTATTTGTTTCAAATTTGGCTCAGAATTATAAGTGTTATAAGTGTTAATAAATGTAATGTTCTGGAAAAAGTAGTTTTTTTCAGTCTATTTTACAAATGAAATGTTTTAATCACTTGAAATGTGTTTGACTTAATTTTTAAACATCATATTTGAATATCACTCAAAATTGAATATATTTTGATTTCAAAGTTTTGGTTTAGAAATGTTTTCGATGAAAATTCTTAGATCTTCAATGAGTTGACTATCACTTGGTTTGTCTTTTAAAAAGTCATCAGTTTTTATATTTTCTATACTTTTAGTCTTAAAGTCATCGATGAAAAGATCTTTGTTTGAATTGTGATTACATTTAACGTTAAACCAATAATCACACGATTGGATCCGAACATTAAAAAGTGTTCCGTTCGGACAAATGAACTTTTGATGATAATGTTCTTCGCAGTGATGGTATACCTGTCCAAAAAATAAGTTATTGTTTTGTCATTAACTTATCACAAACAATAGGGACATACCTGACAACCGAATTGTGTATCAGCGAAAAATCCAGGTTCAACACAAGAAAAGTTACTCAATACAGATGAACTATATGTCGGGTAATTAAGACCTGGTTCTCCTCTTATTTTCTGATCGATATCATTTTTAGTTACTTTGGAAACCGTTTTGATTTCAATTCGATCGAAATTTAATTTGTTTTTGTCATTTAAGGCATTTTTAGAGGTTTTGTTTTCAAACGAATCTTCAATTGAGTAAACGACAGAAGATTTTATGTGATTTTTGTGAACTTTTCGGATAATTATTTCGTTTTGAGGTTTATTTAAGAGATTTGACTTTTTATTGAAAGTTGTAAACCAATCACTTGAATTATTTTTAATTTTCATCGACCAATCTTTTAAATTCTCAACTTTTGATTGATTTCTTAAAATTTTCTGTGATTTGATATTCAAGTCATCCAAAGTGTTAGATATCTTTGAAGGCCTAACATTCTGTTGATTTTGGTTGAAATTCAGCAAATATTTTCTTCTTATGTAAGTGGGTATCTCTATTATAGGAGCACTAGTTGTGCTAGTTACCATATGAGAAGTAGATAATGTTCTTATTGTTGCGTTGAGTTGTGCTGATGATTTTAGTGGTGGTGGTGTTGAAGATTGCAATTTTAATGATTCTATTTTTCTGCTATTTTTCAGTATTTTTCTTTGCCTCAAATTTTCTATATTTTTGTCCAAAGGTTTCCATCGGTTGCCATCATTCATATCCAGAGTGTTTGGTATAAAAGACTCACTTTTAATAGCTCTTCCCTTCTTATAATTAGATGAAAAGTTCTCAAAATGAACAGAAGGCTTAATGGATGGCCTTTTGCCAATCGATTCATTTAATTTAGGGTTAGATATGAAAGGAGTTTCAATTAATCCGTTTGAATCAAAATCTTTTGAAAAATGTTCAATTTGTTCACTTGAATCGAATTGATTTATATCTTCGAATTCGTTAACATATTTTTGAGGGAATATATTGTGTTCTGTCAATGGAAAGGTCTGGTGAAGACCATAATCAGGTAACGTATAATATAATTGCTGATCATAACCAATATCTTTGACATTATTATTGAGCTCTGAGTTATACCCGTTGTCACTATCGATAGTCTGCATTACATTTGAACTAATTTGTGCAGGATCTTTATTATTTTGGTCATCCCATTCAAACTGGATATTCATTGCCGGCAATAAATGGCATAAAAACGATCGACTGATTCGATTCATTGGCACTGATTTTCGGCACAAATCCGTCAGTCGAGAGTTTGAGCGCTGAAAATAACAATAATTAAATTAAAGTAATATTTTATAAATGAGACCACTTTCATGAGTGGATCTATCACAATTTGTTTTCATAAATAAATATATGCCATGAATTAACCAAGCTCTTTAATTTTAAAGGAATTAGGGCAAATAATATGTTCTTGATTAAAAACATGATAATGATGTATAATGAATCTAACTAGATTTAAGTTAATTTACCAAATTTACTAGTCAGTTTCAAGCATCTATTTTTACGCGATTAAAGCAATGTATAAAGGAGTATATAATTTTAATTTGGAGTATCCCATTGTCT
This sequence comes from Euzetes globulus, assembly GCA_034695525.1. Lineage (NCBI taxonomy): Eukaryota > Metazoa > Arthropoda > Arachnida > Sarcoptiformes > Euzetidae > Euzetes > Euzetes globulus. Next base: position 21,479 of record JAQIWP010000394.1, read on the forward strand.
CCCTGTTTACACTCCCAATTTACCATTGTTGTTATCAAAATTAAATTAATTTAAATAAGGGTAGGAGTTTGATCAACTTTTTGATCGATGACTAATTTATTTGAAATGATACATTATTGTCATTGTACATTTGTCGAATACTTGTTTCATCTGCAATGCTTTTAATATGAAGTTAATTGTAAAGATTTGAATACTTACATTGGATTGCGATTTAACCACTTGAAAGCAAAGTCCTAAAAACAATTTCAAATTAGATTTAGATTACAATCAATCAATTTTCATGTTTTTTTCCCTAATTTTTAGGGCACTGAGCGCTCAGTAATTTGATTCGGTTGAAAGATTAATTCAAAGAATTTACAAATTAATTGGTCCAGTTTGTGATAATCGAAAATTGTTCATTCAATTTTAACGACTCAAGATTTGATAGGAGCTACTTTAATGTCTTCTTTTCCATTTAATCGATTTATCTTTCCCTTATAATCAGGTATTTCTAAAACCAAATTGAAAGCCAAATTTTCTTTATACTCGTATTTATGGTATATTTCTTCTCTCTTGCTTGCTCACATTTTTGTAACATTTTTTAACCATATTTGGTAAGATGTTTTCAATAAATAAAACTTTATAACACAACTTATTTTGGTTGTGCTTCACTGTTTTGAAAAGTGTTTTTATCTTCCGATGAATATTTCGAATAGAATATAGACTCGAAATAATTCAATTGGATTCACACAATTGCTCCAAGATATAGGACAACAAATCTTACAATTGAGTGCAATTTTGAGTGCAATACCTTTGAAATTGCATTTTATATCTAATGATACGACGATATATAACCAGAACACTTTAATACTTTACCAAAAATAACTTAATTAACTTGATTCACTCAAATCATAAAAAAAAGTTGATTTTAAATCATCAAAACTTAACATAAAATGTGAATAAATAATATTTCTGTAGAATTGAGTTGAAAACTCTAGGCATTTCTGACAATTTTCAACTTGTGAACTTAAATTTTCCATTATAATTTTAACAAGATTAATATTTTTAAATTCATTTTATTCAAATTCAAGATCATTTAAATTCATTTTAATGGATTACTTTTTAAAAGCCAGGCATTAAAACTTTTAATCAAATTTTTTGTTGTTGAATATTTATCGAAAAAAAGAATTATTTCGAAAGCAATCAATTATTAAGTATTCGATCTGTATTTAGTAATTGAGTCTTCAAATTATTGAATAATCTTTCATACTTTTAACTGAATTTTTTTTGAAATTATAGAAAAGTATTTTAATAGTTTGTAAACATGAAATGGCATCGCTTATGAATCTTTCAAACGAATCATACATTCATTTAATTATTTCGGTCATGAAATCTAACGCTAAATATAAAGTCGTGAAAAATGAAGCAATAAATCACTAAATAATCTGATACTCAGTCTATACCACTATTCTTGTGGTTATTAGAGAAGAATGTCTCAAATTATGGAACACAATAGAAAATGTCTGTAAACCAATTGAGACCCAAAATTGAACCAATTTTTAAAATTAATATTTGCATAAATTTGATCTATTCTATGATAAAAACTAAAGTTCAAGGTCAGTGAGTTCCTTTTCTAGATGGCAAAGGCTATGCAGAAAAGCCTTATTATTATAAATCTATGATTAAACCCCAACGTTTACACCAGTGCACAATAATGATTCTATCTATTTAAATGACAATCACTGTTGAATTGAAATGTGTAGTCCTTGATTGCATTGGTACATTGCATTAAAGGTTGTGCATCATTGTAAACCCCAAAATAATATCCTTCGTGACATTTTGCATCTTGCAAAGGGGCTTACTGTTCCAAATTATTATATGATTCTCATTTGATACTTAAAGAATGAATATTCTTATCTAACCTTTGTGTTAAAGTATAATCGCTGGACAGCTTTATGTCAGTTGAAATATAGAATAATTGATGAGGTGAAAATTCTTAAAGGTGAGCTATTATCAATTATTGCCTTAGGGCTCCAAACTTTTTGAATAATTGATTGTCATTAGGTTAAAACTAAAAAATTTTCACTTAAACTTAAAGTTACTTTTTAAATAACAAATAGTTCACCTGGTTAATGAGTTGATTTGATTAAAACTCATACTCATTTAAATTGATCATGAAATGTTTGAATGTCTATATTTAAAATTTTATTTGAATATGCAATAATGGGGTAAATTTCCTTTTCTCTGATTATTGTATTCACTTTTCCTATTCTACATATTGAATAACTATTCTCTGACTATTTTTATTGTTATTAAGGAATTTTTTAGGGTTTGGTCTCCCTTTCGGGAGTTGAAGAACGTTTTTTTCATATACATTGCATGCTTAATGTTTTAATTGAGTATAAAGGTTATGCATTGGCTGTACTTTCAATGAAAAGTGTTTTCATAAAAAATATTCCTGATATTAACTTGAAGTGGAATTGAAATGGGAAGTTTCTTTAGTTAAAAGCTAGTCAGAAAATATATCAGCTTTTAACAGAATAACAATTTATAATAAATAAATAAATCTATTGCCAGAAAACACTAAAAAACTCAAATTAAATCTAGAGTATGCATGGGGGATTTTGGCTCAGAACACACGAAATTTTACGCTTGTATACATTTTATGTAAATATAGTAAGTAACTTTTCAATAAGTTTACATTCTAAACTGTATATGTAGGTGTAAAGTCCCCCAAACATAACCTAGATTTACAAGGAGGTTGTGGATAAGGGTGTAGGCGGAATTAAATAATTTTGATATATTCTGAACCAACTAATTGATTAGAATCGACCAGTATAACTATTTTTTGAGAATGGTCACAATTAAACCCGAAATTGGCATGGCCAAAAATGCTAATAAGACAAGATTTGATTCATACAAGAAGTGATTCATACAAAATAGAGAATTCATTTATTTTTCATAAAATTTGCAAAATAAATTGAAAAGTTAACATAACACCTTTTAATATGTGTATTTCAGTAAACAAGTTCATTCATTGATAGTTTTTATGAATCTTAACTTTACATAAATCTTACTAAAGTATAAAATGCATCTTTCAAACCTTATCTTATATAGCATTTTTGGCCATGCCAATTTCGGGTTCAAATAGTTATACTGGTCGATTCTAATCAATTAGTAGATTCAGAATATATCAAGATTATTTAATTTCCATAATTTATACCCATATCCACAACCTATCAAACTGTAAGGAACTGTTAGCGCTATTGAATTGATAATTGAAAAACAACTAGATTTCAATAATTTCAAATAAAAAACATTTTCAAAAATTTAAAAAAGTAATAATAATTACAAATAAAAATAATGACTTTTGGAAAGAAGGTAAGAAAGAATACAAAACATACCTAATATTAGAATCATTGAGGAATACATTTTAATTTTCTTAGTATTCATTTTTAACGAAAGTTTTTCAAAATTGAATTTTTGATTTTTAAATAACACAAATATAAAAGTTTGATAAAAGAGTCCATTTATTAAAGAAGAAGTTTGAAAAATAACTGTTGTTACAGAAAAATGATTAAACTAAATTTAATAGTGAAGGCGTCCAAAGCTTGAAAACCAGTTCAGTGAAGCTGCAGCTATAGAAATGGGTTAACGTCAGGACTTGATACTAATGTGGTCTAAAATAATCCTTCAATAGAATTGTGAGAATAATGTCATAATTGCATAAACAACACAATTATTGATTCAAATTAACTTTCACCGCAACAAATGTTTTGTGAGAATCCAAGAATATATTTAGGTTTTAACAAATTTAAATAGTTTTCACTCATCTAACGAAAGTCAATGCTAATTATTTATAGAAAATAATTTATTTAAAATTACTTCAAGACAATAAAATTATAAGTCATTTAGACAAAAGTTATATATAATTTGTCAAATGTTTAATTGTCATATAATACTACTATAAGTAATTATTTAGTCTCCAGTGATATGCAATAATTTAAATTTATGATTTGCAAATCATAAATCTGTTTAAAATTTACAAATTAATTGCTTAATAATTAAAAATTTCCTATAAATTAAAATAATATAATAACCGGAAAATAAAAGTAAAATAAAATGTTCCGTTTATGTTTTATATTTTTGCATAAATTTATGGAAATTGAAGTCATGTGAATATGACGACTATTTTTCTCTTAAAAATTCTGTCATTAATCTTCAGCATTCATTTGAAATTCATTTGTAAAAACGTTTTGGTCTTTCTATGACCACAGAGCCATTACTTAAATTATTTAAAATGAACATTATTATTATGTCTTTAAAGATAACTAAGTTAATTAATTTTGTAGCTTGAAATAAAGTGAATGGATAGAACCTGAGAAGTATATTTTTACACTGATTTGGCAGGGATTGGGACAATTGTATAAATATCTTGAATATTAAACTAGCACCACATTTTTTCTAGCATTTTTAAAAATTCGGAATTGAAATGAATTGTAAATCAAACTTACGATATGAGGACAGAGTCTGACCTCTAGACTGTTTATATCTTTAGAAAGCGAACATGGAATCAAAACTAGCTAGATAATTTTGATTGAGAACACCCTGTTATCCGATGTCCAAAAATGTGGGCCAAGTTTAAGGGTTGAAGCTTCTATTTTGTCGAAAAGAGCTTGTTTCTTTTTAATATTGTTTGACAAATATTTAAAGCATTTTATAACTGACTAAATTTGAAGCGGAATTTAATACGTTCACTAAAATATTAACTTGCACAAATATTTGGTTTATAAATGCTTAAAATTTTTATGGCAAACTATGTCTCAGAAAGTGAATTTGAATTGTCTAGATAGTTGATATATTAAAAAAAGGTCAGCTAGTTAGAGCATGGTCACCCTTGACCATGTCGACAAAGTTTTATTATGCAAAGCAAATGAAGACTATACTATTGATAGCCAAGGGAAGAGTAATTTCGGAATGAGGGAACCCTAACTAGACCTCAGAAAAATTGCCCTAAAAATACTTGGAAACCCTTCCCAGAAATACCTCCTGGAAAGTTATAGTTTGATCATTTCTTTTCTAAACTCAGACCACTTTTGGCGATATTTTTAGTATCGAATATTAAATAGCGAGCAAACAGTTCTGAGGACCTGAGGCTCTGCAACATTCAAATGAAAGTAAAATTAAGTTTTCACGCAAACAGCACTTTAGAGACAAAGTTTAATCCTTTAATGATTGAAATCCTTGAGCACTGGCCTAATCGCTTATAAATAGCCTTTGGGTCGACTATTATTTGGAGCCATTGGTCAGAACACCGGTCCCCAGATTATTATCAAACGATTATTTGTTGGCCTAATGTGTAGTCCTTCCAGACATTTAAAAAGGGGTTTAACCTAAAATTCAGATTCACTTTCACTTAAAGTTTCGCTTCATTTAAGTTATCCGAAAATTCTGTCAGATATTTATCACAAAAACACAAATCAATTGAAAGAATGAATTATTTATTGGTTTTTTTGTTGGCAATCGTTTTCATTCAATTCAGTGATTCTTTGTTTTTGTTTAAAAAGCATAGACACAGCGGTTTTGTCGTCAAGTCCTCTGCAACTGACGATAATAACGATGAAGATAACTCTATTGGCGGGGGTGGTGATAAGCTTGCTCGCATGTTGCCAGCCCTTCTGACCTGGGTCACCGAAAACAAGCCAGAACTGTTGCCAGTGCTGATGGAGTT
>JAQIWP010000395.1:0-27144 GCA_034695525.1 Euzetes globulus
TGTAGCTGAACCGGTGTCAAATGCACTGTTTGATCGGGGTCAATAGGGGTTTGACTATGAATACGGCTCATAGAGTCAGGGCATTAATCTAAAATTTCGTTAAGCGTTGGACATTTTTTTTCAATTCTTATATCATATGACTTTAATCAACAAATGATAAGATTTTTTTAATTTCTAAATTGAATGGAAACTTTACGAAACTTACGTTTGGCAACATTTCCATTCAATTGATAATCAAATTAACTCAAGCTTTCATTTGCTTTGGACAAGGTTACATCCCGTATAATTACAATAAAAAAACCACATTTAATGACTGTAAAAAAGCATTACTTGGGTAATTTGTTAATAAAGTAGTAGAGTGTTAGTAATTGTAATTAATAATTGTAAGCTGGATGAAACGAATGGCTTAATGGAAATGATTCGGATAATTCATGCATTCGATATAATTATTTTTATATATATTCTATCCAACCCTTCCCTCACTCAAAGAATTCAGACAAAAATATTGTCCAATACATACAAAATTCTGGATTAAATTAAAACTATAGGAATGTGTAATTTTTGGAGAAGAGCAATCTAGTTTTTGATCAGTCTCATATTTTTGGACAATTTGTGCTCCTGTTTATTATCTAGTAGATCTGATTGTTATTAAATTTAAATGAGTTTAAAAGTTTGGTCGCTATGACGACAGACAAACGATACGCCATTGCATTGTTTTGTTGACAATAATTGTCTGTTTTCTGTCACTTTTACACATTTTAATGTTATTTGTTTGTCATTCCCGATAAAACTCTTGTAATGTAATGGTTAGGCTCTCACATAATGTCTTGGAGACCAACTTTCCGGAGAAGAGTAGAGACAGCGATTGGAATAATTCTGAGAACTCCCGGGCTCTTTATCATCGAGTACTGGTGGAGGTCTTCACCCGAAAGACATGTCTTTCACTCGAATGAATCGAATCACTTTTTGACAGATTTTGTCACAAATATTGGTCTCTTGAACTAAATTTTGATTTGAGTATTAACTGAAGGCAATTGTCTGTCCTTAGCTCTGGTCAATGGTTTGCTTCTGCTGTTACTTCCGCTTCCGTACATTCGTATGTTTTACACCCATATAGTCTGTGGGGCTCTACTAACCAGCGCTCACTTACTCTCCTATCACTTCGTTAATGTCATTGATGTCTATAACGGTTTCTCATTCCTGGAGTCATTGGCCGTATCACTTGTGCCCACCGATACGGCCAAACAGATTTCACTGCTGGCCGTTCACGTGACCATTGCTCTGGTAGTCTCCTGTTTATTACAGGGCCCACAAAAGCCATTAGTTCCCGGTTTGTCAGAAGATCTGTTTTGTTGCATAATTGTAAAGACTATTCTTTAGTGTTCGCCTGTTATTCTCTACCCGTTTTCGGTCGCATTTTCGACTTTCCCGTCGAATCACTTAAAGTAAGGCTTTCCACTCTTTCCACTCTTTCCACTCTTTCCACTGCTTCTACTTTTATTTAATTATTTGGTGAATCAGGTGTTGCATCACTTCAGTTGTGCGGTAGTAGTGGTCAGTCTTATTCATTACGCGTATAGTTCTCTGCCAAAAATGTTGATTCAATTGAAGAGCGCTTACAGCGAACTGATGGCCACCACTGAAGATCACGGGATGGGTTCACTTCTAGTCTTGTTGTGCAGCAAACTGTTGGTGCCGACCCACTTCTTCCTCTTTTGGTCCATCGCTTTCTTTGTCAAACTTTATGAGAATAGCATTACTGACACCAAAAATGAATGGTATGTCTCAGTGTTGAGCGCCGCCAGTGCTGTCTGCATAAGTCCGGTGTCACTGTTCTCGACGGCAGTAGCCGTTACTTATATGTCATACTTCTTGTTATCTGCGATGAAATTCTTTTTATTGGGTAATTGTCGGCAATGCCTCCCAAATGTGACAAATGTTCAACAAGTGCACAGTGGATGGGAAGAGGGAATGACCACATTTTTGCTGGCAATCCTCACAGGACTTACTGACATGAAACCACCCGCTCGTATGGCTGTGCTCACCATCATTCTGTTTGTGGTGCTGTCCAGTTTATTACAGTCAATGTTACAAATCGCTGAACCTGTGATCCTATCCCTGAGCGCATACGATGGCAAGAATGCTGTCCACCACATAAAAGTGCTGGTCTTGTGTGCATTCCTCTTCCTTTTCCCCCTACACGTGACATACGTTTTGGCCCAAATATTTCCCATCGACTTTTGGATGTCTGTTGTTCTGTCGACCAGTGTCTTGACATCTGCACAGGTGGCAGATCTGGTGGTCGTCCACTGCATCTTATGGTATGACTCAATACGCTCTGAACCAATGGAATCTTTGGACGAAGCCGTTTATTATGTGCGCGCCTTCACTAAAATTGTCGAGTTTTTTGTGGCCACCAGTGTTGTTGTGGTCGGTCTTTGGGAGGGACTGACTGGACAGTGGAGTTGGACTAACGCTTTCATCCTATTAGTTCACTGCTATTTTAATGTATGGCAACGACTGAGTACTGGATGTAGGAGTTATATCAAAAGAAGGGAAGCAATGAAAAAGACGGCGTGTCTGCCGTTGGCTACAGTCAATCAATTGCAGGAACACAACGACTTCTGTGCCATTTGTTTCACTCATATGAGTGCCGCCAACTCTTCGGTTATCACAAACTGCAAACATTTTTTCCACCGAATATGTCTAAGAAAGTGGTTATGTTTTGAGGACAGGTGTCCCTTATGTACCGCTTCTATCACCAAATCTGATACTCATTCCGACAGAACTCAGAATATTATAAATGATTCAAACACTTAATTATTTCAAATTAATTCTTAAAATAATATCGAATTTATTTGATTAAAACATTAAATTGTGATAAATATTAAAATCAATGAATAAATGGCTAATTATTTAAGTCATCCTTTGAGGGCTTCTTCCAGTTCTCCGGATTCTTTGAGTTCCTGAAACGACAAATTAGAAATGGTTTGGATATATATATATAAGCGATAATTAGAAAGCTTTTGCTGTACTTTAATGATATCGAGTCCTCCGATAAGGTTTCCCTTGACGTAGACCTGCGGATAAGTCGGCCAATTGGAGAATGTCTTCAACGATTGCCGAACCTCTTCATCAGACAATATATCAAAAGTTTCATATTTGGCATTAATTTCATTGAGAATCGAGACCAAAGTACGGCTGAAGCCACAGCGGGGCGCTTCTGGACAACCCTTCATGAAGACCATGACAGGAGCTTTATTGGTCAGACTTTTTAGTCGGTCTTCAATGTTGGAGCTACCGGTGCCGCTAATCAAAGAACTAATGTTCGAACCCACTTTAAATGCCAATTGTTTCACTTTTGTGGTCAATTGCGAGACATCCGCGCCTTCGACTCGAGACAACTCTTTCGATTTGGAAAACATAATACAAGTGGGAACTGATGTCACATTCATTTGTTTGGCTATCTCTGGGATGTCTTCAGCATTGACCTAATGGTACATTAAATTAAATTCTCTAATTAAAAATGTAAAGAAGTGTCAATACTTTGGCGAAATTAACGTTTGCGTAATCTTTGCTTTGAGACAATTCGGTTAAGACATCGTTAATGTCACGACACTGTTGGGCCCACTCCGCCATGAAGTGCACCACAATCAGACATCCCCTAACCATTCAAATCAATTTTAATTTCGGTTCAATTTAATGACAATTCGATTAAAATACCCGTCTATTAAAGTAATCAACTGTTGTCTATCTTTGACATCAATCAGATTATTGTCAGACATATCGACAATCGTTTACTTAACCTTTATTTATGAGACAATGATTGGATCGAAAGAACGGCTCTTTTAGTTCAGTTCTCTTTACTTTGTTTACTGCTATTAAACTGTAACTTACAGTCTGTAAGTTTATTTGCAATTCAATAAACACCTTCAAATGTTAGAGGTCTACTTGAAGAGCTTGAAGGAAATGATAATGAACTAGTTAATGTACACATGCAAAACAACTTCAATATTTTTTATAATGAAAAAACAGCCATTCATAAAGTCTGTGACAAAAAAGAATGAATTTTGATCCCTAGTTTGAACGACGGCTTAAGGGATGTTTCCCATAAACATTATGTGATGAATGAATGAATGGTTCAAAACGTGTTTACATTGAGATAATACTGTTTTGATGGCTCCGATCGATGGTCTGTTTATGAAGATTTCCAAAACAAATCACTTCCAACGAACGAATTTCCAATATATTTGAAAGCAATGCGTTATTACGAAAGTTCACAGACTTTTAATTACAATTGGGATCAAGTGGCCAAAGCCTTCTGGTGCCGATATCCCAACCCTTTCAGGTTTGATCTCAAGTTTGTCAAAGTTTTGCGTTTATAACCCATTCTTATACTCTTTGAATAGCTCTCACGTTCTGACTGAAGATGTTGTCCACCGAAAAATCGATGACAACGGAAATCTTTGGACCAAACGACTGATCAGTAAAACAAATTCTGCCCCAAAATGGACCGAAAGATTCCTTTCATCAAAATTGGTTTTCATAATCGAAGAATCAGTTTTAGACCCAAACCATAAGACTCTGACCACTTATACAAGGAATATAGGACTCAAACATTTGATGACCATTGAAGAGAAAGTGACGTATCGGTCGAGTGGTGATCAGAACAACTGGACAGTTGCCGAACGTCAAGCTTGGATCGACTCCAGTGTCTTTGGACTGTCGTCAGCCGTCCAACGATTCGGTTTGGATCGGTTCCGAAAGAATGTGACCAAAGCCTGTCAGGGCTTTAACTTTGTTCTCAACGCCTTATACGACAATATAAACAATGAAATCATTTTGGGTTTTGATAATCAGATTTCAATTAATCCTTTGCTCAAAGAAAAGTTCAGAGAAAAAGCATTAAAGGCCACCGAATTTGCGGCCGCAGCCAAGTCTAAAGCCGTACCCATTGTGTCCGCCGCCAACACAACCAATACTGACAGACAAGATTCGTAATCAACATTCTGTGGAGTAATGGCCGCCAAACCAAACACTATTATAAGAGATTTTGACTTTTCAGTGGCCAATAATGCATATGTCTGTCCCACTGAACTGTCATTACTCTTCTTAATACTTTTTCTTAGTCTCCATTGAGATCACTGTTTTATCTTTTGTTCGCTTATTTCGAAAAATTTATAGTTTATTCAATTAATAGATTTTTATAACTTATTATCGATTCTGTTATTTAAACTTAAAGTCGAATCATTTCGGTCGCCATATTGTGGGAACTACTCTCGAATTAGTCTTCAAACTAAAGGTCATAACAGAAAACCGAATAAAAACTAAAAATAGCCACAAAAACAGCTATAATTTTATTCAATGATTACTTCAGTTGTTTAAAGTCAAAAATCAATTATTCTTCTCGAAGTACTCATTAGCCTTATTGGGGTTAATGGTCGGGGAGTCGGGCTTCCAATTTGCGGGACAGACTGCAAATAAAGTTGTTTTATTGAAGCGATTAATAGCTTAAATACAAACCTTCGCCGTGTTTTTCGTAGAATTGAAAGGCATTGAGAAGTCTATAATGAATTACAAACAAACTTTAAATTAAGATTCAGACAATTAATGGCAAATAGAGTCCCGCAACCCATAGGTCTAGTCTTAATACTAAGAACAAGCAAATTTGTGTCTTTTCTATTCCCCATTTTATAGGTTCTAGTTAATGTTTCAAAAGGAAATTTGTCAAATGGGAGGACCTTCACATTTCTTGAAATATTTCATTTATTAGAGTTGAAAAGAATGTAAATCAGAGCTGACCTGAGAGTCTCGTCGACGGAACGGCCGACCGGCAAATCGTTTATTGTTATTTGGCGGACAATAGATTTGGGATCAATAATGAAAAGACCGCGTAATGCAAGTCCTGGTTCTTCGAGTAAAACCCCGTAATCTCTTGATATTTGTTTATTCAGATCCGAGAGAATTGGAATTTGGATTCCTTTAATTCCTCCGCTCTATTGACAACAGATAATACATTTGTACAATTAGTTGTCACAATCACTACTGTCAGATTGAGTCTTGGTTTGTTTGGTACCTTTCTGGGAGTGTTAGCCCAGGCCAAGTGCGAAAAGTGCGAGTCCACAGAAACAGCCAAAACTTCGGCGTTTAATGCTTTGAATTCATTGATGCGATCACTGAATGCTATGATTTCTGTGGGACAGACGAAAGTGCTGTCCACAAGAGTTACATATTATGTAAAAAATTGTTAAAACAGTTCGGATGACTTACAAATCTAATGGATAGAAGAATAAAACCAAATATTTGCCGCTATAATCAGATAACTGGATTTGTTTGAACTGTTCAGAGTATACGGCCGTAGCCTTGAATGGTGGGGCCGGTTGGCTAACAAATGCCTGGAGCACAGCACTCGAACTCTGAATAGATCGCAATCGCAGTCCACTTAAGCCAACATTTAAAAGCGGTCGCAAAGACTGAATCAAATAAAATTTTCAATACATTAATCATTAATCGGTTCTTATTCCTCATTAATACTATTCTTATTACTTTATTAATCAATGAAACCATTTTCGGTGTCTTTTGATTAGTTGAAGAAAATAATGAGATTTAGTTGAATAAGAGTAGAGACTGTTCAGTGAAAAACTGTAGGTTTAAGGGATGACAGACTGTGTGCGCAAAATGTCAACATTTGTAATCACGTGTCAAACATATGATCGACAAATATCTTCAAATGGTTTTAATTTGACACTAATTTTAATCAATAACAACATTTTTCCTTCAATTTTACTGACATTTGAACGAACTTTTGGAAAATCAGTTTTTTTAAAAGATAACGATTTTTGACAAAATTGATAAACAATTCTAAAATGAATAAACCGAATAACTTTCCGGGAAATACCAGTTTACTCGAAGAATTGGACAGTAATTAATATAACTATCAAATAAAAACATTGACATTGATTTGATCTGAATAGAAAAGCTGATGGTTCTGCTGAGAGATGGCCGGACACTCATTGGTTTCCTAAGAAGTATTGATCAATTCGGTAATGATATGACCAGACTTTGGCTGAAATTGTATTAATTTGTTGATACATTTGACAGCAAACTTAGTTCTGCACCAAACCATTGAACGCATTTATGTGGACGACAAGTACGGAGACATTCCTCGGGGAATATTCCTAATTCGAGGCGAAAATGTGGTCCTTTGCGGCGAAATTGTAAGTTTCCTTAATTTGCAATCAAATAATTAGACTTTTAGTGGTCAACACCACTATTGTAGACCTTCTCCACTCTTCTGGTAATATTGAGTCCTAATCTTTAACAAGATATTTTTCACTTATTATTATTATTAAACCAATTGTCAGATAAAACCATTTTCTTAAATATTTTTGTTAAGGACATTGAAAAAGAAGGCGCGAATCAACTGAAAAGAGTTGCCGTCGAAGAGATTCTTGAATTACAACAAATCGAAATCGAAGGCAAACAACACAAAGAACGGATTCGACTTAAAGCCATTCAGGAAAGGGGTCTTTCCTTCCATTTAGAGTCGGCAACAGATGACTACTGAATATTAATTTCATTTTCTAAGAATTTCATTAATCACATGAAAAATAATTTTTCATAAATCACTTAAATTATAATTTTAAAGACATTTAAAGTCAAATAAAATAATTTTTTTCATTGGTTTCTAATTTTGTATCAAATGTTTGATGAAAATTATAATAATTTATTGAAAGCATAACAATATTTACAAATTTTCAACAGAATGGTTACAATTGAAACTTCAATCCTAACGAAACAATTTATTTAAAAAATATATACAAAAATATTCAAATCAATTGTCAGGTTTTGAAACATGACTTCAAATATAAATATATGAGACAGCTCAGTCAAAAACGGTCTTCATTTGTGAAAGAAAGGGTTCGACTTCTTTGTCGGACAACAGGATAAGTCAACTGCAAATTTTTAAGCAGTTCGTGGTCTTTGATTTCCACAGTTGTCGGCCTTTTGTCCGGATTGTGTGCCAACAGTCTCTTCAGGAGATCATACTTTAGAAACAAACAATTTAGAAATTAACTACAATTTCATTGAATAACTTATAGAACATCAAAAATAAGTATTACAACAAACATATAGAACGACTATAACTCAATTTTTTAGAAATAAAAACATTAAAAATAACTTAAATCTAAAGTCAAGTATTAGACAAACCTCTGAAATGAATTTATGACTGAAATCGTCGGGAAATTTCTGTTTTCGTGCATTAATCAGGAGATGATTTCTTTCCATTTCAGTCTTGAAAGGTATCAAAAGCTCGAAGAGAATAATTCCCATCGAGAAGATGTCCACTTTATGGCTATACGGAAGGTTTTGGATCTGTTCTCAGAACAATATTTGAAATTATTAAAAAATCAGATAAATTGAAGCAAATACCTGTTCGGGACTCATATAGAGCTGTGTTCCCACACGATTGGTATGTGAACTACTGCTTTGGCTCAGAATTGAGGCGGGACTTTCTTCATCGCACTCTTTCACTGCTGGTGTGTGCATATCTTCTTCGATGGCAGTGCCCGTCACTAAACCGAAGTCTCCGATCTTTATATTTCCGTCCATTGAAAAGAATATATTTGAAGGCTATTAAAGAAATAGTTATTTTTAAAATTATTGAAGTTAGGACATTATTTGAGTATACTTTGAGGTCGCGATGCATTAAACCCATCGAATGGACGTAATGGACAGCACTGACGATCTGATCAAAAATATCTAAAACTGTATTGGAGTCACGATTTAAAGAGTTAGCGAAGAGCCAGTCTTTCAAAGTATCTTTTCTGCATAACTGCATTTGAATGTATAGATAACAACGTCTAACGTTTCCGATAAACAGAGTTTTAGGTCTTTCGCCACTTTTTAATGACTCTTTATCTAGACTTGAGCTCAAACTTTTGTGACTCGATGTGAACTCTGATACTGTCTCTGATATTGTCTGACATTTATTTGTTTCAATCAATTTTATCGAAGAGATATCTTCATCGAAGACTATATCTAAAGATTGAGAGCTCTGTGTTTGAATTGTCGTTAATTTATAAGAATTGCAATCAAATTCTGTTTCGAACAAAATATCAGACTTTTTGTTTGTTTCGAGCAATATATTAGTTACGAGTGGTTTGTCTGAAAGCATAGACTCATTAAAGTGTGTTTTACTGATGTCTTCAGTGTCCCACTGTTTATCCCTGTCCTCCTGCCAGCCGGGGGGCGGCAATTCCACCCATGCGTTGTAGTATCGAACAATCCCAGAGTGCTCTAACTTAGAGAGGGCTCTGACTTCACGCATAACCTTTTCCCTCTGTTCCTTCCGAATGGGAAGACTTATTCTTTTGACGGCATAATGGCTTTCGTCTATTATGTGTTTGGCCTCGAAAACCAATCCAAAGCCTCCCTTTCCCAACAATTGAATCGGTTTGAAGTCTGACTCATATCTTGAATTAAATGAATTGTTTTCAATACTATTATTAGAATCAAACGGTAGAGAAGGTGTGGAAGGGGTTGAATCAGATTTACTTTTTGAGCCGCTACTGCTATTTTGGTCTTCATTTAGTAATTGAATGCATTTGTTGCTTAACTTCCTTTTTGCTAAAGAGAGGAAAACGTTGAGAACAAGTGCAGAGACAATGCTAATGGCAGTCACTTCTTTCCAGTAGTGCCAAAGAGATGCGATCACTATTTGCTGAATTAAATCGCTTTCTTCTTCGTATTCATAATCAATTTGATTGTGGTCTTCATTTGAATGATTAACAAAACATTTTGTTTCATTATCTTCGATGGCGTCAAATATATAATATCCGACACTTTCCTTGTTCTCTGAAGAAATAGCAAATGAGAAATGAGGACTAGATTTCAATTCCAAAGAATTTTCCGAATCTTTTTTCACATCAAAATGGATTGCTTTTGGTTTCCATTCAATTTGCAAAGCATTGGATTTAGTATCGATTTGATTAATTGTCTTTGAAGTCACCAAATAATTATTGTCTTTATTTTTCTCAGTCAACTGAGATTTGATGTAATCGGACGACTGGACATACCATTGATGGCGATAAAGACCGATATAAACAACTGGTTTGTCGTTCAGATTTAGATCAGTGTTTATCATTGAATTAAACCATTTTTGTTTGTCGAATAAGTCAAGAGAACTGATTCGACCGCTTCTGTATTGCCAGACATGAACTATGGGGGACTCGAATCGATAGTTCCATTGAAAGCTATTGCCATTGAAATGTCTTTTGACAGAAATAAATCCATTGGGAACTACTATATTGAAGTCCGTTTCTTTCATAGACTCAGAAATGTTTTCAGAAACAATTTCATCATTTTGTTGATCAAAATCTTCTGAATCGTGACATTCAGAAAAAGAGGTCTCAGATATCTGAGGTTCAGTCACAGAGAAAAACCACTTTTGACGACCGTTTCGCGGATCGATTGCCCGAACAGTTTGTGTAATTCTTTTGAGTAAAAACAAGTCATCGAAGGTTTCATTTTCATTGAGTTGAACTGAAGGACAGCCTTTAAGACCGCACTCATAATATACTTTTCCAGTGTATATATCGATGCCTGAAATTTGACTCTCCTGTCCTCCAGTTATCACCAAATCATCTCCTAATTTAAACGAACTCTTCAGAAGAATGTCGGCATTCAGAGGTATGCCATCAATAGTCTTGCCATTATATAAATAAAGATTTCCATCAAGTGATGGAACAACTCGAACGATACGTCCCTTTCTGGTGATTTCAAAGTTACTTATAGTCGATGATAGCAGTGGTTCTGAAGTAAAAGCTTTGGACCAAATTTGTTGTCCAGAGTTGAGGTCGAGGGCCGACAGCTTTCCATCCAATGTACTGATTATTAAAAGTTCTCTTTGGAGACAAAAATTATTTCAATTATTTATTAATTGAATTGATTTCAAACTATTTATTTGAACTGACTTTTGGGGCGAAACCACTTTTCGATTGCAATTAGATTTCAAGGGATTGCCTAAAGAGAAGTCCAATGGCAGTGATGTCGAAGTCGAGACAATTGTCTCCTGAATTGGACTCCTTTCGACACAAACATTTGTCGACAAAAATAGAGTCAAACAAATCAAGCGAATGATATTATTAATGGCCAAAAATGCCATATCTTTGCCGCTGACATAAGACTGGATCTAAACCAATCGGTTATCCATTTCTGATAAAATCAAGAATAAATTAAAAACAAAATTAGAAAAATTCAATAATCAAAACAAATGTATAAAATGAAAGCAAATTCATCACATCGTTGGACACGATTTCTAATAAAGTGCGCCTCCAATGCATTACTCAACTGTTTAAAAAAGTCTTCAACAAATTGCCATCAATTGCTTATTGCTGCCAATAAGACCATCATTATAGCATATAATGCTCAACCATTTTAAGCTAAGCATGGCAAATATTTTTTTAACCAGAAAATTATTTGAAAAATATAGTTATATTTATAATACATTATTGAAAAAATAATTGTGAATTCTGTAAATTTGGTACTATTTAGTGCATAAAACTTGATTGTTAAGCTCTTTTCCTTAGAATTGAAGGCATATAATATGTTGATAAAAGTGAGTCATCATTAGAACGGATGATGTGATGATGTAATAGCAGTGCCTTTAACTGTCTGTGCAGCACCTGATGTTACCTTGCCTGGGTATCATATCATGCGATCACAACTATAGTATGATTCATAAGTCACTTCCTTACCAGGGACATTTTCTACAAAAATGATTTTCAGGCGCGAGTCAAACAATTTAACTGAATTTACAACAAAATAATGTTTATTTTTCATTTTTGTAGAACATATCCCTGGTAGTACCAGGCTAGTACCATCAATCATAATATGTTTCATACTATGTTGATATTTTTTAGTATCACAAATATTGATACGCAAATATCCAAACAATAACTTAAGAATAGGGGATAGAAGGGGGCAATGAAATTATATTCCAAATATCTTACTACATTTTTTTTTGTCGAAAAAATTAGTGACCATGTGCAGTTTTTGAATTCTCCGTTTCTCAGCCTTTTCACAACTGAGTGAGTTTTTCGGCAAAACCTCGACATAACATAAGTGTCTAACTCTGAAGTTGAAAAAATTAAAAAAAATAAAATGCTGAAATAGCAGACATCTCTTAACAAATTGAGATTTTCACAAATTTCTTATTATCTTGTTAGTCTGTAATTTACTGTAAACTGGATTTAAAGAGACAGACTAAATTAACATTAATATTAATGAATTAAGATGAGTTTTTTTTTAGAAATATGATCTGTTTCGGCTGTACTTTTGCCTAACAAATTGAAAAATAGTTAATAAGATAATTATAATGTGTATTCATGTGAATAAACTAATTTTGTTATTTTTACTTCTGGGTCTAATAGTAATTATAAACTTAAATAAATTTGTTTTAATGACAGTCAGCCATAATCTTAAGAATCAGAGCAACAATTCATCAAAAGAATGTCTAAATTCATTGTATTTGAAAAGAAAATATATTCATACAAAACAAGAATTGAAAATAACGGAAAATGAGCCCATCATTGACGCAATGTCCTGTACCGGCACTCAGCCAATATCTATATTTATTCCGAGTGGTGGACAGTCCAGTGGTAAGTACTATGACAGGAGACAAGCGGTGCGCAAGACTTGGGTCAAAGAAGCAAAGAACCATTTTAATATCAGTGTCTATTTCGTTGTCGCACTTAATCTTAATCAAAGTTCAAACGAATTGATTAGAAAAGAATCGAAACAATACAATGACATAATCCAATTCGGTTTCATTGATAACTATTACAATTTGACGCTAAAAATTATCTCAATCTTCAGATGGATTCGAAAAAAATGCCAAAAAAGTCATTTTATTCTAAAAGCCGACGACGACGTTATCATTAATATCGGAAGGCTTTTGAAGAATTTAGATCATTATAAACCGGGTATCACTGGATATAAAGTAAGAGAGAGAAGGAACAGAGACAAATGTTCAAAGTCTCATATTCCTGATCAATACTACGAGAAAGAGTGGTTTCCCGATTATTTGTGGGGCGGTTCCTATTTAATGACAAAAAGTAGTATTGAAAAACTTGTGGATACAATCCATCTCTTTGATGGCTATTTTTTGGACAATGAAGATTTATTTATAACAGGCGTTCTAGCACAATCGGCACATGTTTCCCGCTATTTGAGTCCTGAGTTTGCATTTCTGTTCAATTGTAAAGCAAATAATTTGTGCAAGATGTTCTCAATCACTGCTTTAGTTCAATGCCAGTCAGCAGAACAATTGTCAAAATTTTATCACGATTGGCGAAATTTACCACAAACATATTGCTCAAACTCTCATCAAGTTGAAGGATTTTTGTTTTCATTCATTATTTTATTTAGATTTTATTTATGATAAAATAATTTGAAGCAATTTTCTATCAAAATTTTTAATGAAAATGTTAGAAAAATGATCACTCCTTTAGCCCTTGTAAAGAAAAATTCTAAAATTAAATTTAAAAAAATTGCTAGATTCAACCTAGATGTATCACTTTTGCGATAAGTTTTTACTAATAAAAATAAATGATTATTTTGTGATTACATTAATGTTTAAGTAAGATATTGTCGAAAAGATTAAAAGTGTGTTTTCAGTTCATTTTTTAAAAACTTATAAACTCAAGGCTTCATTCGGTTTAATAAAATATTCAATTAATAAATACAATTGTTAACGATGGCAACTAAATGGGGTGTTTTAAGCGCAGGTAGAATTGCTAATGACTTTGTTAGTGTAGTCCAGGCATTGCCTAATAAAAAACACCAGGTATTTTTTTTAATAAAAATATCTTGCTAATTTTTTTCAAGTTTGTAGCAGTAGCGGAATGGCAATTGGAACAAGCACAGAAGTTTGCTGCTCTTCATAAAATACCTAGAGCTTATGGCAATTTCGAGGAATTGGCTACTGATCCGGAAGTGGAAGTGGTTTACATCGCAATTGTTAACTCTTTTCATTACTCTATGGCTAAACTGATGCTCCAAAACGGCAAACATGTGCTCATCGAAAAACCCATGACTTTGAATGAAAGACGTAAATACAGACCTAATATTTAAATTAATATAAAAGCTTATGTCCAGCGCTCAGCACAACTAAATTAGATGATTCAAATTAATGTATTCCCCTGTGAATTTTGCCTGGGCCGGTCTGAAGCAATTGGCAATGAGTTGACATTTACAAATATGGTACTTTTTTCCTTCTCTTTTTTAACTCAATGCCAATGGCTTCAAAAAATGACAAGGGTAATGGTAATGGTACGTTCGCCTCCTAAGAGACAAAATGAGATAGGTGAAGTTTTAATAGTCTCAGTTTTATCCTTGAATTTGATAATAATCTTAGCCAGATCTGTAGCCAGATCCTTTATAAATAGATGCATCAGAGCTGGAAATTAGAGTTAAACTCATCCATCACTACATCTTATTGGTGGGAGAATACAGTAATTAATTTTTTTCTCTTAAAGAGGCCCAGGAGTTGATAAGTTTGGCGGTAAACAAAAATCTCTTCTTAATGGAAGGAATGTGGTCACGATTTTTGCCAATATATCACTTCATCGATGATCAGATCAAAAATGGCGTCATTGGAGATGTGTATCACATCAACGTGAATGTGGGCTGTCCTAACTTCGATAGTGCCCGGATTAGCAAAAAGAATCTTGGAGGGGGAACCATTCTCGATATGGGTGTTTATGGCATCGATATAATATCTCAAGTGTTCAAGAACGAAGAACCAGAACAAATAAAAGCTGTCGGCCATTTAAATACCGAAGGAGTAGATGTTGACTGTTCGGCCGTTTTCTTATTCAAAGGTAACAGAACAGTGACGCTCACCACTCATAGTCTGCTTCAACTGCCTCGAGAGGCTCACATTTGTGGCACTAAAGGAGTTATAAGGGTCTGTCCTTTTATATACTTGCCTTTTCATATTTTTGATGTACCACTTTAAATGATATTAGATTTGTGAGGTCGGCACCACTGATGACGGAGTGATTAGAGTCTATGTGAATGGACAATTACAAGAACTAAACATGAAAAATCCTAAGCTTAATTTATTTTATGTCAGTGGATATGCTTTTGGTTATGAGGCTGAAGAAGTACGTCAGTGTCTGAAAGCCGGCCGAACCCAAAGCCATTTAATGACTCACAACGACTCCATTTATTTGGCAAAAATTGAAGACCAGCTGAAGAAACAAATTGGAGTTAAATATGAATGTGACCTATGATTGCATGATTTTTATCCCAATCTTGCACATTTATAGATTATTAACAACTTATTAACTATTAATGACAACTTAAATTTAGACAATAAAACGTGTCAACTAAACAATTAAGCAATTTCTTTATAATTAATTTTCACATTCTGTTTGAAATACACCAAGGAGGTATTTGACATTAAATTCATTAAATTATATAATCACATAATTTATAAAATTGTTAAGACTAACAACGCGCATGAAGTTTAGGGAAGGGATATGGTATACTTCTAGGTCAGAGTTAAACTAAATTAAGCTTAATTCAACTGAAATGAGACAGTTATGGACAAAATAGTGGCTTTGAAAAATTACCTTCCCATATTTTCCTTGTGATACTACTCAGAATTTAAGATAAGACTTGAAAGATGCATTTTATACTTTAGTAAGATTTATATAAAGTCAAGATTCATTAAAACTATCAATGAATGAACTTTTTCAATATAAACAAAATTTAAAGACCTTTTAGAGTTGAGGGCCATTCGGGTTACGTTACATTTTTCAACTTTGCTACCAATTTTGCCATCAGTTTGGATTCCTAGTCATTACCCCCACTCTGTATCCCCTTGGAGTAGCAAACAGATCTGGTTAAAAATGTTTAGGCAAATAAATCTATCAGCTTTAATCTTCCTGTAGATTCTGGTTTTATTTAAACTAGAATTTTAAAAGTGTAACCCTATTAATTGTGTTAGATCATTTATTTATAATGAAATTATCAATAAAATTATTAGTCATTTGATAATTAACTCAATGAACCGAATTGATTGACTGTAAAAATTATCTTTCTTTTTGATAATTTTCTTATATAATAAAGTATTGATTGATTACTTCCATTCAAACCTGAAAAGAATTCATTCAATATTTCAGTTTACGAGAGAATTGTAAAGAATTTTCAGACAAAATAATTCTTCAATTATGGCCACCAAATGGGGTGTTTTGAGTGCCGGCAAAATAGCGCACGATTTTGTTAGTGCAGTCAACTTATTGCCGAAAACGGAGCATCAAGTAAGTTTACTCATCTTATTCTACGCAAATGAAGCAACTAGTTAAAATTAGTTATTGCATTGATCAGTTTGTAGCAGTAGCGGAATGGCAATTGGAACAAGCACAGAAGTTTGCTGATCTTCATAAAATACCCAGAGCTTATGGTAGTTTTGAGGAATTGGCTGCCGATTCCGAAGTAGAAGTGGTTTACATCGCAATCGTCAACTCTTTTCACTATTCTATGGCTAAACTAATGCTTCAAAATGGCAAACATTTACTCGTCGAAAAGCCCATGACATTGAGTCAAAGGGGTATTTTTCATACTATGTTTATATTATTAACCATCAAATTAATAACTTACCATGCTAAATTTGTTTATAACTCTGTGTTCTAGAAACGGAAGAGTTGATGTCATTCGCGAAATCACAGAAACTCTTTTTAATGGAAGGTATTTGGTCTCGATTTCTGCCGTCTTATCGATTTATGAGGGATCAGATCAAGAAGGGTGTCATCGGCGATGTCTATCACATTAATGCCAACATTGGCTCAAAAATGGACGACAACCCTCGGATGTACAAAAAAGAGTTAGGGGGAGGAGTCATTGTGGACATGGCAGTCTATTGCTTAGATATCATTGCACAAGTATTCGGCAATGAGGAACCTGAGCAAATACTAGCTGTGGGTCATCTGAACGAAGAAGGAGTTGATGTCGAGTGCTCGGCTGCCCTTTCATTCAAAGGCAACAGAACAGCCACCTTAACTGCACATATGATGTTGGAGTTGCCTCGAGAAGCCCACATCTGTGGTACCAAAGGGGTGATCAAGGTATGAGCTTAGGAAATGACTATAGCAATTTGTTTGAAAAGATGATGAAACATTTATTTAATAGATATGTTCAGTAGCCGCCAGTGCCAACGGAATCTTCAGAGTTTACGTCAATGATGAGTTACATGAGTTCAAACTAGGCGAAACTAAGCTGGATCTATTTTATTCTGGCAGCTATGGTCTGTCATGTGAGGCACAAGAAGTTCGTAAGTGCCTGAAAAAGGGTCGTCTAGAGTCTGATTTAGTGGCTCACAAAGACTCCATCCATTTGATTAAAATTGAAGATCAAATGCGAAAACAATTGCGAGTCGTTTATAATTCTGACTAATAATTGAAATTTTGTGAGAACTGGAGATAAACTTTTATTTTCTTAGGAGTTTTACTATAAACTGAATTTTTAAACAACAAAACCATATATTCATTGTTTTAATTGAAACAATCAATATCTCTAAAATTTTTCTAAATCTTCCTTGTACATTTTGTTTAAAATAATGTTTATTGAAATGTGCTCTCATAATTAACACCAATAATTCATTTCAAATAACAAGAGTAAAACAACTTCTTATAACATTAATTTCCGGATTTTATTAATAAAAATATTCAACAGTTATTAGAAAAGGTTTTTCCATCAGTTGAACAAAGAATGGATGACATTGTTTTGCGAACACTAAATACAATTGAATATATAAACAGATATGAAATCTAATAATATAATTCTCACCTCTCATCTAGGTTACTCATATAATTGAACTCTATTTTGTTTACCATGCAAATCGAGCCCATAATCCATGGTGCGATTTCTGCGCCATTAAATTCTCCCAACTCTTCAGAATCAGTAAATAATTTTGTGAATCTTTTGTTTCCTTCTTTGGTCGCCAACTGATTGCTGAGCCCAAGTTTGACATCAATTTGTTTGCCGTTCGATAGTTTGATAGTTATTGTACCCAAACAAGGATTGATCTGATTTTTAATACTGACCTGCATTCAAATAATTAATAAGAATTAACTTGATCGTATTATATAGACATTTAGTACTATAATTTGATAGTGAAAGAGACAATATTGTCCATCATTTTCAACATTTCCGGTATTTAGATAGTATTTAGCGTGGATTGCATTTGAATCAAGATGGTTAATATCTTCCCAATAGTCCAAATCCAAAGGCATAGGTCTGCAGTCACTTCCATCAGGGGTACATTCAGCACATTTCCCAAGATTAAAATCTTCATATGTATTACAGGTATAGCCTATTATTTGACACTTGCTTTTTACATAACTTTGATCAGCGATTGCATATTTATTGGAACGTACATGGTTGCATAACACAAGATCAGATAATTCTATCGATTCAATTTAGTCATTTAATTCAAAATTATAAAGATTAAACACTTGTTTAACCTGCAGATGATTTGTTTGGTGAACTAAATATGTCATTGATCAAATTTTCAGTTATTTCATCTTTTTGACATCCAGTTTGTTCGTGGCCTAAAATGGAAAAACTTTACTAATTATTTTCTTAAAATTTTCTCAATAAAACTGAAAATTGCATCAAGTTTAAATTTAAATTACATCATATTTTAAATTGCAATAATTTAAATTGCATAAAATTTCAAATTTTAGTGACTAGGCTATTTTCGTCGAATTTAAATCAAATTCTAATTGCAATTTAAGACCAAAAATATAAATTATGAATAAATATATATTTACCTCCATTCGGATAAAAGTCGAAGTTCCCCATTGGCTCGAAGTCACCCAATCCTTGTGAAAAAAGTAAAACTTGTGATCAATGATGACTAAAGGGTCCAATTCTTCATTACTTCAAATAAAGGACAAAATGGCGCATTTTCCGGCTGCCATTTGCAAAAACGTCTCATTTTTGGCCCACATTACAAAAAAATCCTAAAATTTGCCCAAAATATGGCCGCTTGCGGGAGCCTAGGGGGTAGGGGTATTTTCAGTTTACGGTGGGAAACGAAGTACAGGCCCCTATTTACCATCTCTTATAGCGTAAAAGCTTTTTATATTGGAAATGTTTTTTCCAAAGAACTATTTTTAAATAATTACTTTCAATTGACGCTATTTTTCTAGAATTAATCTATAAAAATAAGTTTAGACTGGAGTTATTGGACAGATTTTAACCTATACTTCCCGGCTAGAACATTTTCACCAATCCCCACTAGACTTAGTTAACTTTGATCATACCATCGATGAGAGGAATTGTCCTAGCACCATTTGTATGAATAACTATGACACTTTGTCCGTCAGTGACTGCCAGTTTATCATCATCCTTATTCCCCTGAAACCCGGGTCCGGCAGGATCTAAGCCAGTTATTTGTCTGACCTTCGGGTCTGTAACACATTTTCCGGCAAAACCGACGACTTGACCGCCCAAACTGTGACCAATCAAATGAACGTTGACTGGACTTAAGTTCAGATCGGCCTTCAATTTGTTTATTACACAGCCTATCATTTTGCCCACAACTCGGGTGTTGGCCGCCGATTGGTAATAATAAACGGACCGGGCGGGCACTGACCAGTCGACAGCTATTACATTTACGCACGATTTATTCAGCATTAGGTTTTTCATTTGCTGCCGAAAGATATTTGTTTATTAATTAATTAAAAATTTATTTGAAACGATATTTGAGTGCATACCTCCATCCAGTTGTATCCAGCATTATTTCCTGGATATTTTTCAATCCAACCATGAACAATAAACCTTGTCATTTTGCTTGGGTCAAAGTTTGAGTTTTTCCAATCACTTGATTCAGATAAATAACTGAAATTTTGTGATTTGTCCTTGTTATCGCAAGTGAATAACAAGAACTTTACATCCATTTGGTTGGGACTCATTGGTGCGTAAACTATGGCTTTGTTGAGGGGTCCGTCCAAACCATACTGACTCGCAAAACAGTAATCACCTGACGTGTCATTTAAAAATCCTAACAAAGTTAATCTCAAGTTATTCACAACCAAATTTAAGTAAGGACATTCTCAAAGTTATATATCACTTACTTTTCGACGGATTCTTCACTTTATCAACAGTTTCTTTAATTTTCTTTTTCTGTGAATTAAATAAAGTAATGGTTAGTTTTCAAGGATAATTACTTACCGCCTTGGTCACAGGATTTCCTGCGCTAGCTAATATAACAAAAGCTAGAAGGACTACAAACTTTTGAAAATTCATTATAATCAGTAATTGTCGATTAGCTACAAGCTAAATGAAAAACAATAAAACTAACTAATTGATTTGAATGGTTTACACGATATATATCGATCGGTAAATATTTTTATCAATTCAAGTTTGTTCTACAATATATAAAATGGAACATACTACTTTCAAAAACTCCAGGTGAACGTATAAATCAGGCTTGGAAAATTTCTGAAAAGAGTGACCAGTATAGTTGAAAAATATTTTAACTATGAAATTAAATATATAGCAAAGCAACCCCTAACTAGGGTGATTTCCTGGAATATATGAGCACAAAAATTCGAGTTTGTTATAAATTGTGTTGTTTCAGATTGTGCCAGACTTATTACACAATTTATGACAGAGACCTGATTATTAATCATTGATTAATTAAAAAATTTTAAATGAAAGATAATGGAATTTTTCATTTATTACAACTATTGTTGTATATTAAGCGAAATATTGTTGACAACAAAATAAAACACCTGGATGATTTATTTAACAATACTTTTATGCCAAAAATTTAAAGTTTCTATTAAAGTTTACCTTCATTTCGTAAATTTATTACATTATTATAAAATCTATTAAATTTATTACTAGTGTTGTTGTAATTGAATATTGAATAAATTCAATGCAAAAATTCAATTTATTGAAAATTCATGTGAACTAAATATTAATTCAATACAATAAATTTAGTAACATCTATTTTTTGCATTTTCCACAATTTTAGCCAGCTTATCGGCCATTTTTTAATAATTTGGTCAATTAAAATCGATTTAAACTAAATTAAGCTTACAAGTAGGATATTTTTGGGTATAGCCCTAACTAAACAATTGTAATACACTGGATGCCAGTATAATCAACAAGATTGGTTTGAAGAATCTGTTGATTATAGAGGAATGTTGACTATTCTGGCATTTTATTCAAAACATATCCAAATAAAAGGTTTATTATTTAAATCACATTATTTTGCATAAAATACAGCAATTTATTGCAAATAATCAGTTATTTTTGATTGTTTAAGAGATTTCTAGATTTAAGAGATTAAGAGCCGGTTGCAGACACACTGAGCCGGTTTCATAGTCATTCTGAACTGAACTGAACTGAACCTGATTCTGACGCTGATTCTACGCGCGCTTGCATTTCATAGTCGTCTGAACCATATTGATCCGGATCCACTGATCCTGAAAAACTGAACCTGAAAAAATGAGGATCAGGCAAGATCAAGCGCGCGCGATTTTTAAACAACTATAAATTTGTTTGTTTATAATTTGAAATACAAGTCAAACCATAATATTTTTGGGTATAATTAACCCTGCGTACTCATTAAATAGAATTTTATTGATAAGCAAGGTGAAATCGCTTGCGAAGCTAACATGAATAATTGACAATAAGTGTAATAAAGTTAATGTATTAATAGTGATTAATTTTAATTAAGTATAACCACTCGAATAAATTTCATGATCGTCAGCGACATTGAATCCTTAATTCAGATTTGCATTTATGTCAAAATAATTTTTCATGATTAAATTTTACTAGCTTTTTTGTAATGGTAATAACCAGAATCTAACGAGACGTTTGATCTGGATCACAAATACGTCTATGAAATATAGTGTAGTTGGACCGGTTTCAAATGCACTGTTTGATCAATTAATTTAAAATTAATTTCAGTTCTAAGATATTTTCGATCTAACACATCTTTAAATTTGCCCTCACACTTTCTCACCATATTTTGACCTGCATTAGCGGCAAATAATATCTTGATATTTGTCACTCATTTAAAAAATTATTTAATGAATAAAAGCATTGACAGGAAACTGCCGCACAGTGACGTAACCTGGTTAGTGTAGAAAACCTATTTCAGGGTCAGTTTAGCTATAGTCCGGACCTGAGTTCACTAATCCGGACATTCAACTCGACTTTAATCAGTAGTTTTCCATAATTATTAAGAATCACTTTTATAATCACTTTAGCCGTTAATCGCAGAGATCCAGAACTTTCTGTATGTTTTTCTTAGACTATTTAAGAGACTGATATTTGTACGTATTATAAGTAGTCTTGTTTTGTCTCTTGTCGAGTACAGACCTGACAACTGTTGTGTTTCGGACGGCGTCCAGACGTTATGTTCTTTTGACTGTATTTTTAGTTTTTACGAAGTTTTACATTTGTTTTTAAATAATGACTTTTAGTTTGAATTCCGAAATAAATTGTATGGAAAGGTATGGAAATGCTCTGGCAATTCAGGACCAAGAGTTGAACGAAACAGGAGATTTGGATTCAAATCAAGGACAGAATGAGGTGTCGAAGTACGACAGGGACGAGAAAGGGACTGAATAATGGAAATTCCTATTTTACTCTTTTGTATTACTCTTTAAACTTTTGTAGTTATCCATTAATTAGTCCCTGATATCAATTTCAGTATAAATACCAGTATCCTTTTAGTAAAATTCAAGATAATATCAGAGCTCATTCCTAAGTAGACCTTTGCAACCGTCGGTCGCATTCAGTTTAAGTCCCATTTTCTGAGGACATGTTTTATAAGTTTTTGTATTCAATTATTTCAGTAATAATTTTGAGTATTTATTCGATTCAATTGTTCATTACTTTTAATAAATGTATTCAATTTTTTTATACATAAGTCTAGTTCTAGTGTTTAGTATAACCAATAAGTGGTTATACTTTTAAAGTTCTTTTAGTCCTCTAAGTGTTGTCCAGTAGTTTGGATACAATTTCTCTCTAAATTGGTGGCGGAGGCAAACCTAAGAACAGAAGAAGACAGGATCGGATCGGACCTAATCCCCCAATAGTACTAATCCAGTACTGAAGAGGATCCCCCTTTCCATGTGTCTTATCTGACTAAACGTGATATATTCCGGAACATTCTGACCTTAAGTCAGGTCATACACATCGTATTCATAGTAATGTCCGTCAGTAAGGCGGAGGCAAACTTAGGGACTGGTATAGTCAACAGTGTTTCAGAAGGAACCCCCCCCCTTCCCCCCCACACGACTGCGTTGGCCATAACTGTTGCAAAACTAAACATTTATAGAAAATGAAATTTTAATTCAACAATTTTTTTCGGAAATGTGTACTTCTTTAGTTTTCATAGAATGCTTTGAAATTGCATATAAAGCCATGTCTTTATACCTTACACAGAATATTGCTTGTTGCTATGTCCTTATAGATGATCTATAAGGACCCCCTTCTCAGAAAAATGACTTATAAGGACCGGGCCTTAAAGACCACGTAAAAGGGTTTTATATTTCAAACTTATTTTAAATGATTTAATGGTAGTGGTAAAAAATTAGAGGTAGGGGGTTAGGGGGCCCCACTAGGGACCTACTAGGGGCCTACTAGGGGCTCAAAAACCGGTCTACTATTCAAACAAATATCTGTAATCCCCAAAATTGGTTAAGTTTATCGACGAAGACGTCTTCATCGAACTCATCGGTGGCAAAGGTCTCAATAGTGTTGACCAGTTCTGAGATACGCGATTTGATGCCCGACAGTACAGAACCGGACCCTCCTTTCAGTTTGTGGTAATCGATATACAAATCCATAATAATTCCGTAAATGCGCTCCAAATTGACCTCGACAGATTCTGGGCTCTCATTTGTCTTGAGTTTAGCCATCATCTCTTCAGCTATTTGCGGGTCACTAACACTTAATTCATTGACCGCTTCCATCAGTTCCTTATTATGACGACTGTTTATTAGATTCTTGAGCTTTGGATATAACTTTTTAAGAGTATGTCCAACACTGGAATCATTGACATCGAATGCCATTTCAATGGCTGTCGACTTCTTTGTGGCCTCTCGAGTGACAAAATCTTTGATAATAGAAATGGTAGAGATATTGTCGGACTGAAAGGTCATTCCCCCTTTACTACAGCTGCAGATTAGTATTGTTTGGGTGAAAGTCGAAACAAAATTGTAAGAAATCGTATGAGAAGTGGTTGTCGTTATTTTGTCGGGAATTTCAGGAATACAGAGTTGAAGCCAAGTGTGTGACTCATTCAGACTGAAGTTCCCACTAATCGTCAGTTTATTCAGGAATTGAGTCTCAACTGCACTATAACTCCGTTTATGCAACGAAAGTGGTTTTATGGCATATGTCTTGATCTGAGCGCACTTCGGAGATACTCTGGTCATGACATAGGCCCGAAGTAATCCGTATTGACCTTTGGTTTAAAGTTTTAACAACTAAAGCATTGGGCACTAGAATTAGGGATACCTTCTATTGATCTAATTTTGATTTCCAGTCGAGTAGTGTTTGCCTGACATCGAAAGGTCACCAAAACCTGAGGCGAAGAGTTGTCATTGAAGCTAATAACCGCCGAATTGCGTTCGCAGTCAATTAGATCCAGAGGTATATCACTCTGAATGATGACCGCATCGATCGAGATCTCGACCTCCAAAGTCAGTAGATATGAAGCGTCTGACAGATGACAACAAACGACAGTTTAATCATAAACAGCTATTAAGTGCATACCCTCCTGAAGAATGAAAGAGTCATTTATAGCAAAATAAGGCAGTGCCGAGACTCCGATATTTGCGTCGCCCTCGTCTGACGGTCCTTTGGAAGTGAGCTCCTGATAGCGATCCCTCTCTTGCGTCAACTTCTGTTCGAGTTTCTCGCACTCATCTCTGAGCGCTTCGATTCTCATAGCAGTGTCTCTACTGATCAGCAGATAATTCGGATTCAATTTTTGGTCAATCATTTCACTTCTAGTCAATCCAAAAACAACTCCCGTGAAAGTTGAGCTCAGAATAAGATTTCCATTATTGCAGACTAATAATGAGGTTAGACTTTCACCACAATTGTTTTGGTCTCTAATTATTGGAACCAGACTTAAGTCAATCATTTCCTCCCCCTTTTCATTAAGTGTTTCAGTGAACGACCAAATCTGGAGTTTAAAAAAATTTTAAAATAAACGACGCGAAGACAACGACACAAACCTCGACATTTCCATCAGACCTCCCGATATATAGTTCTGCCACTGATTCTGCGATTGCTAAGCAAGTGACAGAAGATCTTGACCCTTTCTCGGGAATTTCCCATTTATGTAAAGGTTCCAGAGGCTTTTTACTAAAATCAATTGAGACCAGAGCTACCTTTCCATCAAGTGTTCCATAAAAGATCAGGGTCTCATTTGTTCCGTTGCAGAAGTAGTTCATCCAAAGCAATGCATTAGGAATACCACAGATTTCGATCTCGTACTGACAGGAAGAGTCTTTAATTATGCGGAGAAGTCTGTCCTGACAGGCGAGGACTGGCACTACAGATCCGAATCAAACAATTATTGGAAAACAACATAATTCTCACCAATTTTTCTGTTTTGTTTGTCTTCAATGAGAATCAATTCATTGATCTTTTCGGGACAGACGTAATAGTTTTTACTCTGAACAGAAGCACCAGATTTACTGTCGGCCTCATTGATGATATAGTTGTTATAAATATACTGTCCACTAATGAACAGTTCGTTGGGCCAACGCATCTTGAAATTTTTGATCGGTTCCGTCAGATTATTCAATTCGAGCCCAAAAAACTGTTTGCCTTTCTTCGTGTAGCCCCTGATTATGGCTGAGCCGAACGCAACTAGAATTTTAGGCGAACCACCGCTATTGGAACTGCTTATCACTTCTAGACAACTGATCTTTGCGTTCGGACCTGAGATATGTAATATACTTTACCTAAAAAGCGACCAATAATTACAATAGAATACCGGGAAGTGTTTTGAAAACAGTGTCGATATTTGTTGAATCGGCTCTCAGTGTAAAACAATGGACAGACCCGGTGTGGTCACCCACTACGGCCGCAACAGTTCCATTGCCAGTGTTAGGAATACCGTGTTTAATAGTCTTGAAACAGTTCTTTGAAGTCAGTCCTGACTGAGTATAATCTATTCGGTTGAGTTTGTTTGCCATTTCTAATCAGTACTTGGAATAAACTTTTGTTATTCTGTGTCCAACAAAAATTCAATCGACAGTTACTATAGAAACACATTTTTATTATTATTTCTCTTTTTCTGTCAAAATAAATATTAAATGAAGAGACAAACAAATGATTTATTATTAAATATATTTGGTTTGAAAATAAAAATACAATCACCCCTTTGGGGTCGGGTATAAGCACCTCGGATATAAGCAGAATTCGATATAAGCACAAGAATTTTGCTGCACCGGCCGTTCCTATGGGGTTTGTAATGCTAAACTGATCGGATATAAGCATATTCTCGCTATAAGCACATCAAATTCAATGCACACTTAGAATAATTTGTGCTTCGCTTTAACCAGAATTATAAATGCAATCAAAAACTTTTTCAGTTTTTTTACGAAAACGATTACTTCAGTCGTAATGAAGTATAAAAAGCATAAAAATTTTAAGCATAAAAAGAGATTTGTTTTTGAAATGTAAAAAAATGCTAGAAATAGATATACTTTTGATTTAAAATACAAAATAATTAAAGGAAATGAATAGAAAACGCCTCTTAATGAAAGCAAGATATTCATTATCCGGATATAAACAAGTAGATTTCTCCGCACCATTGACCTGCTTATACCGGGGTCCATTTGTATAAAAAAATGTATGTCCTTTGTCCATTTAAGACAATCCCTCAGTGCCCCATACCTTTATAATTTTGTTTCTATGAAAATCAACTTTAACTTTGACCGTTCCGTTTCTTAACAATGGGCAATTCTATGGACAGTAAGGATGAAAATTTCAGTGAAATTTTGAAATAAGGTGAAAGTTTCAGAAAAGGTGAAATTTTCAATTATTCAAATCATTGACATTAAACAATTATAAAATTACTTATTG
>JAQIWP010000396.1:0-27142 GCA_034695525.1 Euzetes globulus
GAAGACAAAATTTCTACTTATTTTTGGTTTTAATTTTAAGGCATATTCTTGTGATTGGATTTTAAGGAATCAATAATCGAAACAATGATTAAACAAATATTTGAAAAATGATTTTATGAAAACATATCCTCAAAAATGAAACTAATTATAGAAAAAAAATATAAGTTAAAAATAAATAAATAATTTCGATAAATAAACTGAAGAAAAAGTGATTGAAATCAAAGTCTTGAGAATCAAAGACAATATTTGAATCACTGATCAGTTGATTTGGTTATAGAAACACTATTCCATAGGAAAAGAGACAATTGAATGAAACTTTAAAATCAGTGTTAAAGTCAATCAAATAATTGGTTTTTCCGAACAAAACATTTAATTAATAATAAAAAAAACACTTAAACAATAATTTGTTAATTTCTTTTCAAATAAATAATTCCTTTTTTTTAAAAAAAAGCAAGAATTCAAAAAAAAGAAATTGTTTTTCAAACGCTTTCTCATAAAATCAAACAATAATTATATGAATCAAAGGATTGGAAAACCATATCTATTGTCGGCCTCTTTTTCTCTTCTATTTATTAAATTTCCAAATGAACTTTGTTGTCTTTGTTTTGATGGGCAGGAGTTGGTGTCGAAGTCGAGTAATGCCGAACCTTTGTGGCAAGTTTTTGAATGTCTTCATTGATTACTTTGAGTTTGTTTTCAAGCTGTTCTTTTTCCGTTAACAGTTTATTGAATCCCAAGTATTGATAGTCCATTAGTCTTGCCTCAACGGACCGACATTTGTCAATGTATCTAATCATAAGGCTGTGCGGGAAACTGTCCGTTTTGGGAGTTGACTGTGTCTGAAGAGGAGATGCAGCACTTGGCGGCTGTTCATTGTCGTCTGTCGGCTCAGTTTCTGTTTTATTGGAACATTTGGTTCCTTCGAAATTTGTGTTGACCTAAAAAACAAACCAATTATCAGTGATGGGCAAAGAGGGCTGTCATAAAAACTATTAAAAAGAATGAGCTGAAAAACCTGTGTTTTATTTAGTTTGGTCTCTAATTCGATCATTTTCTTCGATAATTTATTTTTTTCAGAAATACAATTTAATTCCCGATAAAGGCTGATAACAATTTTACAAAAATATTTCCAATGATCCGGATTGACATCAAGTTTAATAATTGATCGGAATTTTGCACATAAATGTCTCAAAACTAATGTTTGAATTGTTGGCCAACCGATTGGAAGTACCTTTTTTGCCTCTTCTTCTATATAAACCAGAAAATCATTTGGAAGGAAACCTTAGAAGGAAAAACAATGATACATGATTTTTTTAAACATATCTCGGTTAAAAATCAAAACATTAAAGCTTACCAATTTCATTCTTAATCGAGTCATTTTTCTTTTTGTCCTCACTCTCATCGCCCTGTTCATCACCCTGTTCATCATTCTTTTGACTTGATTTAAAAGAAAAAAATAATTACAAAAACCGAACTAATTTTCATTTTAATAGTTTCTCTACTTAACAATTGAATGTTTAAATGAAAATGAGTTCTTGTCAGATCTCTTCTTACACATTTAAGTATTTTCCATTTTGATTCTATACAAGACGTTCTTTCTCAATATTTTTCCATTGCCCACATCAATCAAGTTCAATCTTTTATCTAAGTATTAGACAAATATTATATCATTTTCAGTTGAAAGGGTAAAATCCTTTCAAACCTAATGTTGAGAGTGTTATCACATAATTAGATAAACAAATGCAAACCAACAAAATAGTCAAACTTTTGTGGTTTGACATCACTTTTCACTCAGTTTTAGTCAATTATTAAAATTCAATCAAAACTTATCCATTGAAAATCGTTTGATAACTGATAGAAAAGTTCAAATATTCTCAAACTTTTTTTTTTGGTGAGTTCCGGGTTTTGGGATAATCTTTGAACAAATCCTCAGATCTTTGAGCAAAGCTGGTTGAATAAACTATGAAAAGGGCTATTTTATTGTAAATAAATTGAGTATTAAAATTACATTCTTGATATATATATTCTTAATATTCTTGATTCAAATTTTAAGTTTCTCTGTAAGTATTCAATTGATTGCAGAATATTCTGTTGTATTTACAGAATAAATGATAACATTGTTTATGAATGGCGTCAATGAAATGCGTTCAACGATTCAAATATTTTTCTAATATTTAATACACAATAAGTTTTTAATCATTTGAATTGATTGAACAAATTGTTCTTTCATATTGAACAACCTTGTGTTTTACCACATTCGTTGCTGGTTCCAATGATTCAAATTTATTACCATTGCTTGAAATAATCGAAATTTAATTATTAAAAAATGATTTATTACTCAAACATTTCATTTATTTATAATACAATTGTTTTTGTTTATTCGGAGAACTTTTAAAGACTATAAAAAAATGTTTTTTCACATATTCTTATCGGAAAACCTTTTTATGGAAAGACATTCATTTTATTCACTAAATAAAAGACAAAAATCGAAAAATAACTAATATTTTCAAAAACAAATTATTTGATATTTTGTTTGCTTTGTTTTATTTGATAACTAATACTATTATTTCTTAATTATTAAAAATAATTTCAATTATAGGAATAATTATATATTTTTTGTCTAATATTTTAACTTTAAAAGTATAAAAAGATTCTAAAAAATAATTTCATTACATAATTGAAGACAAAATTTCTACTTATTTTTGGTTTTAATTTTAAGGCATATTCTTGTGATTGGATTTTAAGGAATCAATAATTGAAACAATGATTAAACAAATCTTTGAAAAATGATTTTATGAGAAAATATCCTCAAAAATGCAAAAAAAACTATAGAAACAAAATATAAGTTAAAAATAAATTAATTATTTCGATAAATAAACTGAAGAAAAAGTGATTGAAATCAAAGACTTGAGAATCAAAGACAACATTTGAATCACTGATCAGTTGATTTGGTTATCGAAACACTATTTCATAGGAAAAGAGACAATTGAATGAAACTTTAAA
Source organism: Euzetes globulus (assembly GCA_034695525.1). NCBI lineage: Eukaryota > Metazoa > Arthropoda > Arachnida > Sarcoptiformes > Euzetidae > Euzetes > Euzetes globulus. The sequence continues at coordinate 3,004 of JAQIWP010000396.1, forward strand.
ATCAGTGTTAAAGTCAATCAAACAATTGTTTTTCCAATCAAAACACTTAAACAATAATTTGTTAATTTCTTTTCAAATAAATAATTCCTTTTTTTAAAAAAAAAACAATAATTCAAAAAAAGAAATTGTTTTTCAAACGCTTTTTCATAAAATCAAACAATAATTATATGAATCAAAGGATTAATTAATTTTAAGAGAAGAAAAATATAAATTGATTTCTAATGAAAACCTTTCTTTTCGATAGTTTAAGAGCAAAACTAATCTTTCAAATCAGAATCAGATCTTAAGATTTGAGAGGAAGAGCGAAAAAGCAGTCAATTAATTATAATTAATTAGAATTAGTTATCATTAAAAACAAATTTATCCTAAAATATATAAACTTTAATAAAAAAAAATGACTTAAATTTTCTGTTCAAAAGTTTTGTTGTCTTTTCTTTTTGTTGTCCATCGCGTCGAGGATTGGCTGACGTTTGGCGGCATATCTGCGCCGCAGTTCTTCGATTTCGGCCTCCATTTCGATGTCCAGGTTTGCCATTCGGGACCGGAGCTCATCGACGGACAGGTACCGTAAAAATTCGAAGTCTCCCTCCAGCATAATAGCCCTGGACATTGGGTTGTGCGGCGAATGATGAAGGGGTGACTGCTGGGCCGACTGGCCACCCAACAGGGGGTGCTGCGACTGGACACCACCACTCCCCGTCAATTGTGGCGAATTTAATTCATTTGAGTGATTACTGGTGTTTATGACACTAGTGTTCAGCTCCCGGACAGTCGACTCCTCAGAGCTCTGATTCGATTGGGGCGACGACTGGATATGTATTCCATCGGCATTTGTATTGACCTAACAATTGAAAACCGAATTCCGGGGATCAGATCAAAGACTATTCAATTGGCAAAGGCGCTGAAAAAGTGAGTACCAGTTTTGACTCATTCCTCTCGAAGTGCTGAAGAAATGCCGGTTTCAATGTCTTATCGCAGTCTTCGTCGTCCGTCTCATCATTTATAATAAGAGTTCCTAAATCTGATTCCACGTCGGATGTGGTGTTTGTCTTAGCCGTCGAAGAAGTGATTGTCTGGTCGTTATGTGGCTTAAGGGTAGTGTCTTTGGAGGGAACCATTGTTGAGGAGTCGATGCTTTCGTCCGCGTCCTTAACCAACAGATCAGAGGATAGGTTAAAAACAAAAGTCAATTAAGAGGTCAGTCAAAGGGCTTACATCTCTTGAGCTCTCCTGTAATATCATGCGGGCCTCCTGTATCATCTGCTGGAGTATGGAGACGGGCGGCGCCCTTAAAATGAAGTCGTGCTGCAGTAGGGAACTGGCGGTCGACCTCTGTTCCGGATTTTTAACTAAACATTTCTGGACAAAGTCTATGAACTCTGATGACCACCGGTCCGGGTCTCGGAATGAAGGGGGCGGTTTGGTCGGTATCATGAATATGGCACGCATCGGATGGATGTCGCCGTACGGGGGCTTCCCTTCGGCCATCTCTAAGGCAGTTATTCCTGAAAGGGGTCATTGATTTCCAGGTTTAAAAAGTTTGGTCCGGAATTGAGGACAGACCTAAGCTCCAGATGTCTGCCAGACAGTCGTAACCGATCTCCTGGATAACTTCGGGCGCCATCCAAAAGGGTGTTCCGATGACAGTGTTTCGTTTGGCCATTGTGTCCGTCAGTTGACCCGCGACACCAAAATCAGCTGCAAATTACACCAAAACATTAAGTATTAAAACTCTTCTGATTGGTATAAATGATAGGACAGGTATGGGGACAGACATTAATCAAAATTAGTTTTTTGGCAAACATTTCAAAACACGAAACAAGAGTTTGAGATGTAATGGAAAACAGTCTTTAAATAGCACTGAATTGCAGCTCAGAATCAGAGTATATTTTGAAGCCCTTTGAAAGAAAATACTGAAAGAAATCCATTAGGAATTGAGGGAAAGGGATCTGTTGTTGGATTGGAAAATGAGCAAGGCAACAATGAGCAAGGTATGAGTACCTAGCTTGGCATGTCCTTCGCTGTTAAGTAAGATATTGCCGGCTTTGATGTCGCGATGAATTTTGCGCCTTTGGTGCAGATATTCCAACCCTAGGAGTGTGTCCCTCAGGATTGTCGAGATCTCGTCTTCGGTCAGAGTCTTCTTCCGCATCCGCATAATATCACTGACGGATCCGCCGCCACAGTATTCCATAACAATCCAGAGATCGGAACCTTTAATGAATTTAAGTTCAGTTTTTCGGTCTTTTCAGAGACGGAATCGAAACAATTGGAACAAACAGTTTGGACGCAAAGAAGAAGAGAAGAGAAAACAATTGTCTGTTTTAATCGATAGAGAAGACAATTTTCCAGACAAACAGATGTCTAACCTTTGAAATAACTTCCATAATAGCGGACAACATATGGACTGTCGCACTGTTGCATAATTGATATCTCCTTGATTATTTCACCTGGCAATTGAACAAGACAATGGCATTAATCATTAATTGGTTCCATTGTTCACCAAAAGCAAGTCATTAATTAAACAAATAGTCTGTTGAGTCGATTGAACTCTAATTGAAGTCTAAAAATAAAGTGCTTTGATTTGCAAACAACAGACTAATGACAATATTGTCTGGCAATTAAATGGGGGCTCACCTAGATCACTTTCGACGGGCACTTGCTTTATGGCCAGCACTTGGCCCGACTCCTTGTGCAGGGCCTTATATACCGATCCATAGGAGCCTTCGCCTAAGGGGACAGCAAATGAGTCATTAGTTCAGCCAAAAGAGAGGATCAGATGTAAAGATAAGCCACTCTTTTGTCGACCAATTCGTACCTAATTTGCAGAGAATGTCGAAGACTTCTTCGGGCTGTCGGGTCAACTGCTGTTCACTTAACTTCTCCAGTATTGACATTGTCTCTGATTGTCACTAACAGATCCAGTGATCAGCACTTTGTCTAATCAGTCAATTAATGACCAAAAAAAAGTATAGCTTTTTAATCAAAACAGTGGTTATTGTATTGATTTGTGTTAAACATTCAAACATTTGTTATTAACTTTAATTGAATCATAATTTAAAAGAATTAAATCAGAAAACAATTGAAACAGTATTTGATTCCAACATTTTGTTGTTTTGTTAAAAACATTTGGTTTCACTTCAGTCTGAAGTCATAGTCATTATATCCGCTGTGAAGCACAAAAATCCCCAAACATTTGTCGCAAAAACCCCAGAAATTTTGAATTAATCCCCAAAAAACACTTTCAAACGTCAGGGCTTTCAGACGACCCGGTCTTTCCCTTTCAATGGATCACATTCGCATTTAAATAACCTAGTTGATTTTGCCAATTACTATTGCTGATCACTTTTAACCTCCTTTTGATTTATGAAAACCCTATTTTAAAGCACGAATTGATTTAACCTTTGCTGAGAAGCTAAAGACCAAGAATATTAAACATTAATTATTAACTAATTCTTGAGATTTGAAATAAAATAAGCTTTTCTTATAGACAAATCAAGTAGGTTTAAAGAAGTTATCAAGGAGTGTAATTGTTACAGGTATTTTTCAAACTAATAAATAGAAGATTAAGCTTTAGCTGTACTAGAAAATTATCCATGGTAACTTTATGAAAAGAATTGAATGCTGACCAAGAAGAAGCCCTAAATCAAGAAGAGTCCTGGCTAATCAAATATTTGTGGCTATTCTATAGACTTGAAGCTTAGATTTGCTCAAAGATTTTGCGGATTAACTCAAAGATTATCCAAAAACCCAGAAACTGAACAGAAAATAGTCTTAAACTTTAAGATACTTTTAAGAATAGTTAGAAAATTAGTTTTCCATTCAGTTTTGCCTTTGATTTTCATGGAATAGTTTCGATTGAATTTTGATAATTGATAGACAAGTGATGTTTAGTCAAAAAAATTTGATAATTTTGTTAGTTTTGATTCGTTTATCAAATTGTGTGATAACTTTTGAATCATTAGGTTTGCATATATTTAAACCAATGAAATGGCAATTATTTAACACATTTTTAAAACCCAGATAACACAATAAATGTGATCGATGTGGACAATGGAAAGTTCCTGAAGAAAAGTCCAAATTATACCAGGCTCAAACTAGAAAACCATTCATTACTTAAGTATAACTTTCTGATAGTAAATCGCAAATTTCATTTCTCTTCAAAAGTTATCAATTTTTAAAATGAATTTCACATATCTTTTTGTGGTTCTCATTGTCTTTGTTTGGGTTTTTAGAGTGTCTGACAATCAGAAAAATAAAACAGCAAACGGTAAAGATCTTAATTTGTCAACTAGGTAACTCTAATAAATTTATTTTAAGGGTTCTCTTCAGACGAATTGCTTGAATTCGTTAAAAACGGGACACGAAGTGCGATCATCACTTTGTGGCCAACAATGCGCTCATCTCTTCAGTTTCATCTATGCGTCTTGTTTTTTGAAAATAAATACCAAGATCTAAATAAGAACGAGCACAAGAATGTTTGTCAACTCTTTGCCACAATTTATTCGGATTTGAACTGTGCTGTGGAAAAGCGCCAGCTTTCAAACAAATTCCATAAACTGGAGGCTCAATTGACAAAGAAGACAATTGAATTCGAAGCTCAACTGAACAAAACACTTCAGGTATGTATTTTTATCTGTTCTTTTTAATAGCTTAGGAATAGCCGTCCCCCACCCCCTCTTTGCCCCCCACTGCTTTTAATACATTCTCATTTGTTTTATTTTTAGATGAAACCCAAAATCAGTGAGACTTCGAAGCCCTCCACTCCTGCAGACTCTAGTGTTGGCCAATCAACAACTGCTGCCAATTATTTGATTCGAGCAACAAAGTCACGTCCCTCAGAATATTGTCTGCCGCACGTCATATCACTAAAAAATTTAGACGACAGTCCACCCCTTTATATCCTCTCTGATCATCAACTTTGGGCAAAGAAGAAGAAACTCGAGTCACAAATCAATGATATCGTGAAAGAGATGAGCAAACGATTTACTCGAAAATTTGAAGAAAACCCAATACCTGTCTCTCAACACAATGAAGAGATAATACACATTGAAATGTAATCCTTTTGTTATTTTTTTAACAAATTTATCTCAAATTACTGAACAAAAGTTTAATAAAAATTGAGTTTTAAAAAAACTTACAAAAAAATATATTAATTACTAAAAACATTTCAGTTTTACAAATGATTTCCATTAAGAAAATCAACAAAAAAAGTTCAAATTTAGTCAAAACTTGAGGCAAATTTTGATTGAATGGTCCCCTCATATCAGTCGGGAGACCAGAAACCGGTAGCCATTGCATAGTGTCATCAATGGTTAGGTAGGGAAGGGATGGGGGAAAGGGATGCAAATTCAAAGACAAGAGTAATAAAAATAAAATCAATGTTTCCTTTTTTCAGAGGGTTTCCACTTTTGGCGTCTGATTTGTCGATTGATTTGCATTATTGATATCATTAGTGAGCCGTTCGCTGAGCAGTCGGTAGGTCTGGTGGTGGCCGGCGGTCAGGTCCGGACAGACGCCTATCTTAACGAACAGGCCGTAGAGGATGTCGGCGAAGACGGAGACGATTGGCCGCAAAACGTTCGGAAAGAATGTATAAAAAGCAAAAGCGTCGGACAGATCGCCGCGGGTTTGGCTCCGGTTAGTGGCGCCGCCGCCGGCAGTCGACTGTCTGTTGTGGTGTTCGTGGAGTTGAAAGAATCGCAGATAAATCCAAGAGATTATCAGACCGTAGAAGAACATAACCACTGTTTCGCCTTCGATTAGGTTCAGGAGGTATGCCATCAGCGCCAACACCAGTGATGTCAGCGGTATGTCGTCGTTCTTCAGTTTGCCGACACTTGTGGCCAATAGGACCGACTGCGGCAGCATTTGCTTCACTGTCACAGCCATCGAAGCACAGAATGGCGACAATCCCTTAATTCTTGTGGAAAACAGTTGGGAGGCGTCTGTCGTTATCGTATAGATTAGGATATAGTGAAGACATGAGAGGAGGGCCGACCCGATCGCCACTATCCAGAAGAATAGGATTACCTGAAGACCGAAGAAAAGGCGAAATTAAACATTTAAATGGATTCGTGTCTGAAATACTTGTTTTGGTCCCCAAAGAGGTTCGATAAGAGTGGCCAACAGTGACAGCGATATAATGTCGACAATCAGTGAATAGAAATGTAATTCAATGAACGGATGTGTGAATAATGAGAGCAAAACCCGATACCATTGGCCGACACTCAGCACTGAGTCCGGACTGAGGATCAGCCAATCGGTGACAGAATCGCCGCTCATTTGAATCAAATACAGAACAATCAAAACAATTGACACGATTTGGACGATTGGCGACAGTTTTGTCACCAGAATTGATATCTGAGACAAAAAGTATCGGCCGTTCCTCTGAACCATTTGCCACCTTCGGGCCCAACTCTTCTGGTTGGGCGGTCCGCCGGCCATTTCGATCTTCAACTGGACAGACGGCTGTCTGTCGTGTCCACTGGCACTGACGGCCGGCCCGCCGCCGCCGCTGCCACTGGCCACAGGCGAAGAAGTGGTCGCACCGGAGTTCATAGTTTTCCCCTTTTTTTAATAGACAATTAAGACTTCGTGGCACTAATTAAATACGATTTTGTCATTATTTTCAGGCAATTTGTCAAATGATTTGTTTTGAAAACTTATTTGAGTTTTGTTTACACTTTTTTGTGGCATTAAATGCCATAAAATGTTTGTGTCGTTCAACGCATGCCTTCATTGACGCCATTCATAAACAATGTTTGCATTTATTCTGTAAACACAACAGAATATTCTTGCAATCATTGAGTAATTAATGAGTAGATCTGAATCAAGAATATTGAAAATGACTTAATAAAAGTCAATACTTCTTTAATTTGAAATGAAATAGACTTCTCTGGAGTTTATTTATTCAAATAAATTTTTAGCTTTGCTCAAACACTAAAGGATTAGTTCAAGGATTATCCCTAAAACCCGGAACTTATAAATAAAGTTTAGAATAGTTGAGTTTTCCTATCAGTTTTCAAAAGTCCTTCAATGGAAAAGTTTTGATTGAAATTTGATAATTGACTGAAACTGAATCAAAAATGATGTCAAATAATAAAATTATGATATTTTTTATGGCTTGGATTTGTTTATCTAATTATGTGATGACATTCCAATCATTAGGTTTAAAACATTTTGCCCTTTCAACTATAATTATGTAATATTTGTCTAATACTAAGATAAAAGATTGAACTTGATTGATGTGGGCAATGGAAATATATTGAGCAAGAATGTCTTGGCCAGAATCAAACTGGAAAAATACTCTTTTCCACAAAATACTGTGTAAGAAGAGCTCCCATAAGATTTCATTTTTCATTTAATAACTCAATTGTTGAGAACAAAAATCGAAATGAAATTTATTTTTATTTTTGTAATTGTTTTACTTTTTTGCATCAATTGTAGTGAAAATGAAGAAAAGAGAAAAGGCCAAACGAAAACTGAAAGCAATGATAGTAAGACTGTTTTCCAACAAGGTAGCTTTGAAAGTTTTATATTAATCCACTGTTTTTTCACTCAGGTTTTGCTAAAAATTTTATGAATTTATTTGAAGACATTTTATGGCCGACTTTACGGTCGGCCGGTTCTTTCAAGTTATGTCAGGAAATTTTAGACTACCCTATATTTAACAAAGACCAGCAAAAGTCCATTTGTCAACTGGTGGTCGCCATCTTTGCTGATCTTGAATGTCGTCAGGGAAAGGGCAAACTTTCAGACAAACTTAAGGAAACGGCTAAAAAGGTTATTGATTTGGAGATCAAATTGAACGAAACGGTAGAAATTTTTACTAAACATATTTTTTGGTGATTGACCAATTTGTTTTCTTTTTCTAGATTAAATCAAAACCCGATAACCCTAAAACTAGGAGCACTGAAGCGCCTTCCGTTGATCAAGTGACAAATTCCCCAAAGCTTGCAAGAAGACAGCCATCAATTAAGTCAGACAATCGGCACACTATTATCGCCAAATATGTGGACGGAAGCGATTTTGAACTTAAATATCTGTCAATTGAAGCCCTTTTGTTAAGAGTGAGTCGCCTCCGGTCGGCAATGGATGAGCTCAACTCTCACATTGATGGCTGTCAGCTATTGATAAGCTCAGATCGAAAATGAAAGATCTTGAATACCAAATCGACTCAGTTTTTAATGAATTTAAGCAAAGAAATATACCAAAAAGCGACTCAATTTGGTCTTCAGTTCCTGACTAATTATAGTAATGTTGAAAAAATTAATTAAGAAATGTAATCCTTTTATTGTTAATTGGATGTAATCTCTTATAAACTATCAAAATAATTGAAACTTGAAAACAAATCAAGATTTAAAATTAATTCATAAAAACAATTTGCAGTTTTAAAACTTATTTGAAGTTAAAAAAGATGTGTATTTGAGTTCAATTTCAATTGCTTTGCTATAATATAATTGAAATGAACTGAAAAAAATTGGCATGGTAATAATCGCAATTATGACAAAAAAAGTATTTCAACTTTGAAGACAAAACAGTATTTGCTTTAACACAATACTAATCGACACAGAATTCAGACATATTTGGTATCAAAGTTTGCAATTTCCAGCGAAAAGAGTACTTCTCTTACTTCATATCAACAATTAAATAGATATCAGGAGAGAGAAAAAGTTTTGTCAAGAGTTGTGTTCACTCTCTTATCAGCCAATTGTTTGTCCGTTTCATTTGATTCCATTCCTCCTCTAATCATAGGCTTGACTTCATTTACAAACCATTTTTCAACATATTCTGGGTGTGACTCACACTCAGCACCAAAAACATTTGTCGGCCGTGCTCTCAGCTTTCTTAATTGCTGGCAAAAACAAGCAAGATCATTGTCGTAGTGGTAACGTTTGTTCCCTTCTCATTCATCAATTCATCTGAACATTAAAAGGTAAGAAAACAGTCTTTAAAAAAATCCCCGTATTTTTCGCTGTTTTTATCGAAAATAACATATTTTTCACTTTGAGTTCATTTCTACCGACTCTTCCGTTGGAGAGTTTGGGTCAAAGTTTTTGTTGTTTACTTAAGAACGGAAGTCGAGTTGGAATTCATTCACTTCTCATTCTGTGACTAAATATTGATTTTTCACTCAAAAAAATGTATTTTTGTCACAAACTTTCCTAATATTAACCATTAAATCAACTGAAAATCAGATAGTTTAGTTGAAAATCAGTTGCTTTCTATCAGTTATTAGCTGAGGTAGTTATTCAATATTTTAGAGCAGGTTCATTGTAATCAAACGGATTATATTTCACAAAGATTGCGATAGACCTGTCTATAAGTGTGTTACTAATACTCTAAGGAATGCTCTTGCTCAAATAAAGCAAAGCAGTGAATCATTAAATTTGATTTAAGTTCCGATGAGATGTCAGATTAAAATCTGAGGAAAGAATGATATGTGATATGAGTTCTGACAAAGAACTCCACTTCTCCGCCAATAAATGTTTCCGAAATAATTACATTTCCGACTGAAATAATAAATACCTGGGATTTAAGTGCTGTATATTTGAAAATAAAGTTTGTTTGAAGTGCTTTTTTACTCAACATTTATCTTCGAGTTGTCCCAAACGACAAACCAATAATAAAGTAGATTTAATATCTAATGGTTATTATCTAACTATTCAATAGAGAGAAACTATTTTATCGCATTTCGTAAAAAAACTGAACAAAAACTTTAATAAAAAGTAAGTCTTTAAACACTTTATATGAACTGAATTCCATAAAAACCTTTCGCAGTAATAATTGAATGACTCATTCAATCAATTGCTTGGAAAATATTCTGTATTTCTATATATAGTCGCAAAAATTCAATCAATTTATATGTAATACGGAATTGATTTCATTGATTTATAGTTTTTCACAAAAAAGCAACATGGATAAAATTATTCAGCTAATATTCTTGATATGGATTTCATCGGCCACTGTGTTGTGCCAGAACTTCGCCCAACAAACACCCCTGTCCAAAGACAGTGTTGTCAGCGCCTCATATAATACCTTTATTTCATCGATATATCCATTGTGTGTTGCTCGGACCACTGGCCAGTCCTCTACGATTTGGCCGACGGGCCAGAGCATGGAGAATCTGATTTCCCTGGTCGATCGTCTTGAGACCATGTTAGCAAACGACACGGACAATAATTTAAAGCAACATTTGGGGGCCGAAAATGTGGCCAAGCTCCTATTGCGCAGGTACTACACGGAAAGCCATGAAAAAAAACAATTCTGTATTTAATTCAATTGTTTCAGATTCCGATTCGATGGTTACGATCCGGACGGCTCTTCAATGCCCTACCAGAAGACCCGGGATAATAATCTGGCCAAAATAGCCAATTCCTTCTTCGCGCCGAGTGACAGCAACATTGACCCGAACTACTACTTTCCCGATAAGTTCTACAGCCAGGCCGAATTGTGTTCCCTGTACTATATGCTGTCCCATAATATTTACAACACCGACTTAGACGGACGGATGTCCTATTCGTCCAGTTTTCGGTCATTCAGAGGTAAACGCCAGGCTTATAATAATCGACAACAATCCCAATATCCTCAGCAAAACTATGGTTCTTATGGCAAACAGACACAGAACCTGCCCGGCAGACAGTATGCGGGTCCCGGTCCAGTAGCCGATCAGTCGAATTATCTGGTAAAACACCCCATTAGAGAGGAGGGTGTGGTCAGTTTCCGAGGCAATAAGGATGAGGCTATTGCACCGGCCAGAGTGCTGGTTGGGGTGATCGCCGCTCTATCGGCGGAGCTGAAGACATCAGCCAATGGAGTGCTGAAACAGCTGAGTAACCAAAACCTTCAGCAAGATCAAACGATCGAACCCCTTATGGCGCTCACCATTGCAGACCTTTGGGGTTTGGCCACTGGTCAGGACAAAGACGAAAAGAACTACTATTTCGGCATTAAGGGTCAGTGGACTTCTGGCTCCTGTACGACACATTACGCTCTGACCGATGTGGGCATTACTCAATACACCAATGCAACCAAGAATATTAAGGCTACAAAAGCAGAGCTCAGAGGGGGTATTGATGGCTATTTGATTGGCAAAGACCTAAAAGGAATGGTCGTAAGTGACCCGAAGAGTCTCCGTTTGAGTACAATTCTCCGGTCCTACTATTCGAAGCCCAAACTTACACTAAAGAGTTATTGTAATAGAGACCAGCAAATCAATTTGCAAGATGTTCAGAAAGAAGCCAACGTATATGCGGCCATTGTGTCCAAGTATACCAGTAGTATCGATAATGTAAACCAATTGCTCGGCGAGTTCAACCAGCATTTCGACCTGGCTAAGTCTAGAGGTATGTACTAGTAGCCATTATTGCCATCATTAAATTTTTCTTCTCTCATCTTGCATACTTTGAATACTTAGCTTTTATATAAATATATAAATGTTTAAAATGAGCTAGGTGGAACGGAAGTGTTTTAATAGACTTTCAGATTTATCATGATTATCTAAAATAATCATATTTTATTGAAATTGATTAAAATAATCCCCTTTTGAATAATAGAGACGAATAATGGGTACAATGATTACTGTTCTGCGACTCCCGGTGTGCAGGATAAGAACGCACCATGCGAAACGCCATCTGATATAATCTACGTAATCGATGGAACCAGTTCTCAGAAACTGCAAGACTCGGCCAAAATCGTGGCACTAATCGATGGAAATACGATCAACATTGGCACCGAAGGCGGCACAGTCTCCATATTTGCCAATTCCCCGGGTCAGAATAGCGTCAACAATGAGATCAGCAATCAAATGCCCAAAGGACCAGAACAATGGCCTCTGATTCCAATGGCTTTCAACAGTACCAACACTGGTTATGCCCAGTGCCGTATCGACGACTTCAATAAAAGTAAGCCATTGATTGATTGATGGAAAATTGAGCTATCATGGTAACATTGATTTGTTTAACAGCCTCTTTGCCAATGGTGCCCAACACTGGCAAATATCTGAAATTTTTGAACCAAACCCTGTTTTTCTATGAGTCGTGGACTCCGCGCACAAATGCAACGGGAGTTCCCGGAAAAACGGCAGTTCTAATTGACTTCGATTCAGTTCCGGTGGCGCCCGAGTCAGGAACCGACAGAAACGACTACAACTACTTCAAGGATCAGTTGCGATATAGGCATAGAGATGTCAAATACTTAGCCTTGGCAAACAACCAGGACCTTTTCAAAGACGTTATTCGCGAGGACTCCGATAAGGATTCACCGGCTAATATTGAGCAGTCGGCCGCCAAGTTGGCCCAGAAGATATGCGAGAACCCTGCTACTTTCCAGCACAGTGACTGCAACTGGAAGACGTCGAACAATATGCAATACATCGGATTCGTGACACCAGGATACAAACAGAATTGGGCCATGTACCCCGAGTTCTTCCTCAAGAGTTTTGACATCTATTTCAAGGTAAATAATATTATCATTATTTTAATTCTTCTGAAACATAATTAATATCTTGCAAATCAATAAAACAGTTCAAATCTGAGGATGGTGATATCAAGGTGTGTCACGACAGATGGCCCAATCCGGAAAGACAAGAGCTGTGCAAGGAGCTTAAGAGCGGTGAAGAAGGAGAGTGGAAGATCAGCAATCCCTGCAAAGGAAAGTCGTTTTCATCCTGCGAACCCTTCTACTTCACTGTTTGGGGCAAACAAAGGACTTCCAACACTCAATGCCTAGGTAAATATTCATTCATTCAAATAAAAACAATGTTCTTTGATATTTAACTAAGAATCAAGAAATTATCTTGATAATCCACAAGCATAAAGATTGGTTGGCAAGATAAGCTCTCGATTCTTAGCTAAATACCATGAAGTACCATAACAACCAAGTTATTAATTAAAAATTCTTGTCTGTTTCAATCAAATCGAATAGATTCTAGATGCAAGTCCCTGGACCAAATCAAATTTACTGTCACCCATAGCGGAGTGCAGTGCAGTTCATCCACACATCTGCTGCCGTCGACGACATTCCAATTGATTTCGTTATCGATTTTCGCCATTTTATACCTATTTTTCAACAAATAATTATATCATTTTTTTCGTAGCTTTAAATATAAGATAAAAAGTATATTTGACTCTTAAATCGCTGCCATATCTTAATCGCTAATATAAGTCAAACCCTTTTTTATTTGGATTTCATTTTCAGATATTTTTTAACCGAAGTCTTTTTTTGGAGTGGTTTTCCCTATTTTGTATATTTAAATAATGTTTAGACATTTTGATGTATTGATACGAATAAATTTTGATTTTTAGTTTTAATCTTGGTATTTATTCGAATATTTCCTGGTTAATTTAAGATTCTGTTCGATTGACCATGTGCAGAACTGTTTCTTGGGCAACGAATTAGGAAAAAGCCAAATATGTGCTCATTTTTTGTACTTCCTTTCATTAATTATTATTCACTGATATTCAAGTTTATTTTCAAATACAACCTTGCTTAAACTTTATATGTTTTTACATTTTTTCAATATAATTAACATAACCTGTGAAATAATTTGCTTGAATATTTCAAATATGTTTCTTTGTTAATTAAAATTTTTGAAATGTGATTAATTAGAAAACTAATAAATAGTTTAATTGTAATTAAGTTTTTGAAACGAATAAAATATTTTATTGATTTTATAAATTCAAAGCAAATAAAAAAATTCCAGAAATAAGTTTCATATTAGAAGTGAAACTCTCGACGTTTGGCCGTTAGATAAGGAGAAGTCTAATCCCCAGTAAAAAAAAGTTGCTTGAAATATTGACAATACAAACAGAAAAATGAGCTCTTATTTGAGTTTCACAAAGAAATTATCAAAAAAATGAATGTTTTGCTAGGCGATTATCGAGGCCACGATGTGTTGTCAGTGCAATTGCATTATTCTGTAGTGCTTTCTCTATTCCTTCATCTCATGAGTTAACGAATTATTTTTCTCTGCTATCCATTGATATCAAAAAGTAGATAAAAAGGGTGTGGACTCCAATTGAAACCGATTTAAAGCCGGCCAACAATTTGCATCTTTCATCAATGTAAGTTATCTTCCTTAAAACTTCTTGAATTTGTCAGTGTTGATTTTAATAAGTTACATTGTTGTATTTTAACCTGTTCTTTGCGAAATGAATGCGCAGGAATGATAATGTTTGGGTTATGTCTGAACAAGAATTTTCAAGCCATAAAATGACTGAAATTTATGCCTAGAATAAATCAATCGTTTATTCAAATTCTTATCATTGGATTTATTTTTACACAATGCTTAAATAAAGTGACAAGACCATTCATTGCAGATTATTCTAATTACCAGCATAAAAGCAGTTTGATAAGGTTGCATTTGATCATATTCTTTATCTAATTAAAATACACCATGATTAGTTAATAACTTAACAGTCAGCATTTATTATTTCTTTAAACACTTTCTCGTCGGATAATATTTGCATGATCACGTTCTAATTCAATAAATATTACCATTGACCACATTTGATGCGCATTTCTCTCATCCAGATTGTTTTTCAAATATTTTCAATTTACTATTTTATCTGACTTTCTATGAATTATTCACTGAATAACTATTCAATAACTAATCAAAAGCAAACATATTCTAATCCATATTTGAATGGATAAGATTTCAAAACAAAGTTTATTATTGAAATAATATTCTAATCAATAGTTGCCATCTCAGGTGTAATTGATTTGTCCAAAAAATATTTGATTAAATCAAAGATGTGCAAGGTCTGTGACCCTAGGGAGGATGTAGGAGTTGATATTTCTAAAATAGAGGAAGGAAATGGCTAGCGGAAACGCCCATTTTCGCCATTTTTCTTTCTTAAAAAGGCTTATTTTTAAATTGATAATTTTAAATCTAAATTCCTTAAAATTCTCTTAAGAGGGAAAATGGCGGATTTGTTTGGCCGCCATTACTAAAAATTCAATTTTTGAGGGAGGTCAGTTTCTCTATGTTTCTAAAGGGCAATTTTTTCAACCCTAGGCGATAAATCACTAAATCTCAAACCTAAGAGGGATATTTCACGAAATTCCCCCCCCCCCCAATGCACATCTCTAATTAAATGCTAAATTATAAAACATAGCTAGATGAAAATGCTAAACCATATATGGAATAAGTATTGGTGAGAGGTTAATTTGGTGATAGGCGTCTTTTAAAAACTTTGAACACTTCTAAAGTGCTTTTTATTATCTTTAGAATGTAATAATAAGCTTTAATCGATTATTTCAAATCCGGTAACCAAGATAACAGTTGAAGAATTTTTCCACTAAGCTAATACAATGTCTGAGAAAGTTTCTACTGAAACCTAAGAATGAAAATTAAATTGAGAGTGGAAAAAAGATAACTTGCTAATAAAACTACTGTTTTCTTTTATTCAGGTGATAGCAGAGAAAATTAAACTGATGAAAATGAAATTAGCCAAGTTTATATTGAAACAGAAATTCCAAACAGAAAAATAAATATAATAATAATACAAACAAAACTTAATTTAATAGATAGACTTATATTTAGTCTTATTATTGTTTTAGAGACCTTATAAAAAAAGACGCAAAACTCAAGACTGTTATCTAATCTAGCAAATTTTTCGAATTAGATTCTATGAGTGGAAGAATACGTTTTATGATCGGCAGAAAAGGGCATAAACTATAGGCTTTAGACAATTGACTGTTTCGGTCGCTAATCAACCCAAACATACTTTGAGATGACTTACTTAATAGCAATGCAATCATAAAAAAAAGCATAATTCATACGCAAGTCATAGTCTTGGTCTTAGTTATCGTCTGACTAATAGCCGGCGAATATAACTTCCGTTCAATTTTTTTCTTGTCGAGCGTTTAAAGCGATTTAACTGAAAAACTGTTTTCATTTTAACCCAAACACTAATCGACAGAACAATAGATTCTTTATATAAAAAATAAGAATCATTTTCTGTTCAGTGAACTGATCTCTTGTTTCTCATCTGACACTTTGTTTCTTCAGAAGTTTGTTCCGTCACTCATCCTCTCATCTCATCTTCAAAAAGCACAATGAATTCATTAAGACTATTATTGTTAATATTGTCATCAATTGTGGCCTCAATTGTGTCCATATCAGTGCCTATGAATCAATTTCACACATTGATTAACGACAGATGTTTTAATGAGACTTTTGACAGAAAGCCATTGACTTTGGGTCAGAATTATCCGGTGGGTCTGTCCATCGAGAATCTGATCTCGCTCGTTGAAAAAATTGAGTCCAAATTACCGCAAATGAATGCACAGCAAATCATTATACTTATACTGAGGAGGTAGGCCATTTTTTATTTGTTTTACATTTATAACTTTTTAAAAATAACCATGATAGCTTTGTTAAATAAGACCAGAATAACTTTCTTCAACTAGGATACTTATATGATTTTTTAAAATATCAAATAACCAAGGAATTTTCTTTTTTCTCATTTGAAATGTGTTTACTCAGAGTTAGTCACGTAATTACTTTAGTGGTGATTTTAAGTATTCTGAGCAAGTACTTTTAAATGAATCAAGTCAAAATTTATCAAGAAACCAATAATTTAACTTGTTAGTTTGGATAAAAGTTGAAAATTAGCTTGGTAGATTAAATTAACTCACAATTGCCATTTAGGTTCCATATCGATGGCCTTCAGTTGACGGGTAACTCCAATATGATATCCCAGGTTGAAATCAAACATAAAAGAATAACCGAGGAGATAATGCAGTCGTCGGCTGGAAGTGCTGTCGGAAGTGTTGACTTCCCTGAAGACGCGCTCACTGAAGATGAAAAGTGTGCCCTATTTTTCACACTATCCCATACCGTCAATGAAACAGCTCGATATGACGAGGATGTGCAGCACACCTATCAAAAACCTGTCCATTTGGCCAGAGCTCCCGTTAAACCAGACAATAAATCACTGAATCCGACGAATGTCAAGAAATTGAATACTTCTCAGCCGATTCAGTCGGGTTTCCTTCTGCCGAAGGCCTCGACACAGGACAAGACAGCACAGCCCCAGAGGGCACCTGTTGTCGTCAAACAACAAGCAAAGACTTTGGAATCTAAACAACAGTCCGTTGACAGCGATTCCGATACTATTAAGGAGAACGAGAAGAGAGTGAAAAGAGCCGATCCCTACCGAAACACTTTAACGTAAGTCTAAAAAATACAATATATCGTCGGTTTAATAGAATTTGTGGGACAGATATGACCGGGTACTTATACCGGAATTTCTTTATTTTATCAGGGCAACTTGACATGTGAAAGAAGCACATGTTATCAGTAGGTGCTGTCTATTAGACCTGGAATTCTCTTAAATTTAATTCTCATAAATCGATGATAGACTGTCACAATCTTTTTGATAGAAACTCAAATTAAATGAAATCTTTTTAATCGGTAAACAGTTCGGACACATTGACTCTGACCAGAAGGCCGCGGGAAAGGGGAGTGGTTAGTTTCAGGAATGACAGAAAAATGGCGATCGCTGCCAATCGTGTCTTATTGGGAACAGCGGTCGGTCTCCTCTCACCGAACCCCAGATCTAATCGGGATTTAATTAAAGCCATCGCTACCACAAACACAGACAACATTCCCGACGGACAGATCGATCCCTTACTGGCTGTCACACTGTCCGATCTGTTAGGCATTGACGCCGGTTCTGGTCTGAACATACCCTCCGATGCCATATTTGGAGCGGAAGGCGAATGGAATTCCACTGCCTGTCAGACCACATATAAGCTCAACAATAACGGAACTCTCGCCACTCTGGCCGAACTCAGAGGCGGACTGGACGGCTGGAATATAGGCCGAAGGGTTGGCCAACTTTTCCAGACGAACCCACAAATAACTTTGAGTCAAATCCTAAGACAGTATTATTCGCCCCGAGGTTTGACCACAGACTCAGGCGTTTGCAGTCGTAGCTATGGACTGGTTGGGGAACTACAGAACAAAGTCCAGAAGGAGGCAGAAAACTATATCCGTGTGTGGAATGGCGTCTTCTATGAGGGCTCTTACTTTGATAACCAGTTGACGGGTTTTGTGGCCGAGACGTGGCCTCAGTTCTACCAATACATGAATAAAGCGGGAAGTGATAAGTCTAGTGGTCAGTGCACTCCTTTCGCCCACTAAACAGACCAATAGTCTAACCATTTTTTTGGTTCCTTACAGATGAAAGAGATTTTTGTAACCCTCCCGTCGGCACAGATATCAAAACAGCCCCCTGTGAATCAGAAGCTGATGTCTTCTTTCTGTTGGACAATATGCCAGCACAGGGAGGTGGTTATGACGAAGAACTGGAAATCGTCACACAAGTCGTCAAATCACAGAATTTGGGCAGAAATGCCGGATCGGTGTCTGTTCTGATCAATGCTCTTGGCTCGTCTAATCCCAGTATAGTAGATGACAATAATGTTCAGCTCAACACTCCTCTATACGCACTGGCATATAACTCAACCTCATCTCATGTTACGGCACAGAATTTCAGCTGTAATTTTACCCCTTATTCTAGAAATGTCTAAACTGTTAACTGATATACTGTGAAGAAATTTATTGTCATTTGAAACAATTGTTTTTCACTTAAAGTGAATTCCTGTTAAAAGTATAAAATGTGATCCAAACCTAGTTATAAGACATTCATTTTCTGTCTTTCATTCCTTATTTTTATTCATATCTTTGAATAAATTCTTGTCATTAATCGCTTAAATATGTAATACTTTTAGTCGACTATACCTTTGAAACTCTAACTCATCACTACATTTCAATAAAATCATCACTTTTTCTAAATTCCTGGTCATCTCAATCAAATCTTTGGCTATCTCTCACACTGGAAACATGTTCTTTAACACTGCTTATAGCCAGGAGTTAGGAATCCCTCATAAACTCGGTTTTCAGACTTCTTGACCCGACACTCGTTGTGTTGAAACACTTGTGGTGTTTGACAAATCTTATTGACCAGGTCCTTTGTCCTGTCCGAGGCCGCATCGACGCCCTGTCCAACTGGAATTCAGTCCTCATCTCTGCGCAATAGGTATTTGACAGTGTCCTTGTTGAGAGTGGCCATGAAGAAGGTGACATCCCTGTGCTCATATCTCAATCTCCACTTGAAGTCCTCATATTTTCGTTTGCTGTCTCTGTCAGTGGGCACAGGCTTCAGATTGCCATAATCGAACCAGATGAAGTTTTTCGATTGAACGCCCGACAGGTCAGCCTTTTTCAGCTCAAACTCTGTCAATCAGTTCTGTTAATCAGTTCCATGAGTTGGGGTCTGTCCGTCAAACTCATTGATATTTGTCCTGAGCAGAAAACAGGCGGTTATCCACTGTTTTAATTGATTAATGGTATAAATGACTGACTGCTGTCAAACCAGGCGGCCCTACAGGACGCGCATTGATTGTTAAAAACAGTCTCTAAACAAGCCATCAATTCATACAATTCCGTATTTATTTCAAAACACAATAAATATTCAAAAAATATTTAAAAATTTTAAATAACTCAAAAATTGAATAGAATTAGAAATTTTTTTACTTAATATTAAAATAAGCCATTCCTGTGCTGCACATCATGTGCAAAACTTCAAATATTTGAAAAATCTAATTACAACTAGGCATTTCTAGTTCTCATCACAGCAATTAAGCTGATCATCAATAAAATCAACTCGAAATTCTATGCAAATTACATTTAAAATTACAAATATAGTTATAAAAAACTTATTGTCAATCAGTTATTTCTCAAATCAAAACAATCTAAATCTGATCTCAACTCAAAAATTTAACAAAAATAATCAATAAGAAAAAATATGAATAGAAAATATTTGATAAAATAGCTTAAATCAAACAAATGTTTGCGCTCCAATCCCCTTGCTTAGGTTCAGGCGATGTTACTCACGACGAATTTGGGGAATCACTCGCCACGAGATGTCCGAGTCGAACCACTAGCCTCCACCATATGTTAAAGAACATGTTTACAGTGTCAGAGATAGCAAAGGATTTGAGTGAGAAGACCAGGAATTTAGAAAATGTGATGATTTTATTGAAATCTAGTGATGAGTTGGAGTTACAAAAGTATAGTCGACTAAAGTATTACATTTTAAGCGATAAATGACAAGAATTTAGTTGAAGACATAAATAAAAATAAGGAATGAAAGACAGAAAATGAATGTCTTATAATTAGGTTTAAATCACTTTTTATACTTTTCACAGGAATTCACTTTAAGTGAAAAACAATTGTTTCAAATGACAATAACTTTCTTCTCAGTATATCAGTTAACAGTTTAGACATTTCTAGAATAAGGGGTAAAATTACAGCTGAAATTCTGTGCCGTAACAGCAGTACTGGGCAATGTACCCCGAGTACTTTATCAAGAGCTATAACATTTACCTAAAGGTAATGAGCGGTTACTTTTTGAGGATTTGTGGTCAGAATATTAAGTCATTTATTTTGTTTTCAGTTCAAAGCAGAGAAGACTAAAATCAAAGTCTGTTTCGACAGATATCCAAATCCGGAGAACACTGACAACGGCAAGCGCTGCGATGAAGCCAAGGATGACGGCGGGGAACTGAAGTTCACTGTCCGCAACCCCTGTCAGGGCAAGACATTCGAGTCCTGTCCGCTTTTCTATTTTACAGTCAGTTTGAACTCACAATCGGCGCAACAAATCATTTCCAATACTGACTGCCAGGGTTTGTATATTTTCTCTAAATTGTTTCAATTGGTTAAGAAACCAAGAGATGATCAATGGGGAGGGGGAGGTAGCTTCAGAATACCTTTCTTGAGCCAATAAACCCCATAGAAGGGACTAGAAGTCCAAACTTTAGACCATACCCTAGAATAGTCAAAAATCATCCTGATCGCACTAAAAAGAGAAGCTTGATGATCCCTTTCCTAACTTTTTTCACCTGATTTCTGATTGATAACATGTTTGCAAGTACCTAATCAATTATTCCTTCTATTAGACCCTCGCTGTTTATCATCGAACCAGGTGAAATGGACGTTCACCCATACGGGCGTGTCGTGCAATCTGTCGTCCCATCTGTTGCCGAACTGGACCTTCCAATTGATTTGTTTCATACTATTTCTTACCCTATTTTGCACTAATGGTAAACGCAATTAGCATTTGGACGAAACGAGACAACAGATCGTCCGATAATTTAAATATTAATGAATTAATGCCATTATTAACAAACATTTTAGACTACTTTGCATTTTTAGTTTGTTTACACATTTATTTCTACACATATTTCAAATAAGAGTTCATTTTTAAAACTAATTGATATTTTCATTACATATATATTATTAAAAGTTTTTCTGTGAGAAAAGAATCGATAAAATCACTTCAAATTTTTTTAAAACTATTTTGTTTTTATAAAATGGTTTTTAGAATATTTTGCAATTAATTCAAAACTATTTGTAAAAAATGAATAAAACTTCAAAATAAATAACTAAATGAATATTTAGTGAAATTATTCTACTGTTTGATATTCTAAGCTAGGGTAGGGCAGTATTCTTGAAAATCTACATAATCAAATGTGTACAAGATCCGTGAACGGAATCATAAAGGGAGGGGATAGTGGCTCATTTTTAATACCATAATCTAGGGGAAATATGGGGAAAGAATATTTCAATAATAGGGACCGGAAACACTCAGTTTGTTTTTAAATAGGTTTATTTTGGTTAATTTTAAGCTATTTTATCAAGTTTAAAGTCCAAAATCTTTAAAATAACAGAAAATGACGGATATTTTTGTATCCATTACTAAGAAAATTTGTGGTTTATAAGTTACTCAAATTTTTTTTATGGGACAATTCTTTTCAAACCTAGAAGATAAATCACCGATTCCATGAACAAGTAGCATATTTCTGTATTCTACCTGGAATATCACTGTTCATTGAACATTCAGAGAAAAAATGGGATTGGTCAAAGACTATATGTAATTGGTGGGTAATTTTGAGGGGGAACCAAAACTTATGACTGATAAGCGATAATTAAACTACGAAATTTTAGGCGTTTATTTTTGCAAAAAAAATATTCTAGGTTAGGCGTCAAAAAGGGTGATTTAGGCGCTTAAATAAGGTTTTAATTATTTCAGATAAAAACTTAATTAAAACATTATAATTATTGCCATTGCAATGATTAAGAAAAAGCTTTTTTTAATATCGCAATTAGTGATTAGACACCACTTAAAGAAGCTGTATCAATTTTATATATAATCTTACAATTTGCTTGCCATTAAAAATGGATATATTGTCAGAACTCTTAGCTTGGATGCACTTTGGGAAGCAATATATAGAAGTGGGCTAGATGCATTCTTGGAATATAATTCAGTAAGCTGTCAACACTCTTTTATTAATTAATTTCTTTATTAAAGAACAAAACATTACTTAAGATATAAGAATTCAATCAAATTTAAGTTTATTGCAAATTGTTTATTTTCCACTGAGTAAAATCAATATCAAGGATAATAAGTCCCGAGCGAATTTATTATATTAAAGTAATTTACGTTTATTCAAAGGAGGAAAGAGATTGAAGATTTATAAATTTGTCATAGTCTGTGATTACCACTCATTTTTACAGAAGAGCTAAAACATTATTTTTACTATTTTGGTTTTTTTGCGCAAAATGTGAAATTCTATTCAGGGGTTTGTTTAAGGGTTCAAGATCAAGTTCTAGCCATATCTTGAATATAGATTTTTGTGCAACAAACTTAACATAAATTAAGTTTTTGATAATAATTCTTTTAAAAAATTTAATGTATAGCTTAATATTTTATGGAAATGCAATTAAATTGCGCTAAAGAGCATCGATATATGAATATTTGTTGTGATATTCCGTATTTTCAATTGATTGTAAACTTTTCAATGATTCGAGAAGACATTTCAAAAATTGATAGACTTTTTGGCGAAATAACTCTGTTAATCCTTAATCAGATAATAAGAGCGTCTGAGATAAAGTATTTGAAATTAAAGGGTTGGGTTTAAAAATTGAAACCATGACAATATAAAAGCTAATCTAGAATTGAATTATAAATAACGTCGGATAAATAAACAATTTTGTTACCCACTATTGATAAGTGATCGCAAGTTACAGGAGTGCGTTAACTATTTGGCCCTCAATATTTCTGGAGATTCAAATGAGTGTCTTTTATTTTCATTGTTATGCAACAGTTTACCTCAAAATCCAAATGTTTTGCAGATCACACAGATCTGGCGAACCGATAAAACGCATGTAATTAATATTTGTTTCCAGCACCCAAGACATGAATCAATATAACTTTTCACCTTTTGCTGCAATTTTTCTTTCGAAAAATAAAAATTATTAAAAAACACTAAATTTTTATACCAATCTTCGAATAAATTCTGTGGTAGTCGGTGGTTGAAAACTACATACCCCTCTGAGAGCCTTTTCCAAGTTTTAACAAAGAATCAGTCAATCTCTACTTTGGTAACTATTTATCATTTGAATGTATGTTCTGATGAATTAAAGATTAATTATTCTTTAAATATAATTTAATCAATTGTAAACACTTTAAGTTTTAATATTTAATTTCTTTATTTAAAAACAAAACATTACTTCAGATATATGATGTAAATCACATTAAACGGTTCAGTAAAAATTGTTTCTTTTCCACTCAGTAAAATCAATATAAACAAGGGTAATAAGGGCTGAAAATAATATAAAATCTATAATACAAAGGATTAATACAAAGGATTTGACCAAGTTAAAGTCGTTGATGCCATTATTTTTCAGTGACCGAAACACCATTGAATAAGTGAGCAATGAAATTGTAAACCCAAAAAGGACTAAGAAGCAAAACTTTGGATTTTCTTTAGCATAGGTAACAAAGTTCTTGCTCTTCACCAATTTGATTTGGGACCAATTTTGACCACAAATACGACATTTCGATACTTCATATTCATTATTCATTTCAATGGTTTTCGTAAGACACTGGCTGTGAATGTGAGCCATAGTTCCCTTACAATCGCACGGACTTAGCATTTGATTCTGATCTGTGGTTTCGCGACAGACGCGACACTCTTTCGGTTCATTTGTAAACTTCTTCGTAAACCAATCCATTTGTTCAGTAAAAGAGTTGTCGACTACTTCTCAATAATATTGTGA